>SJYA01005074.1:0-37810 GCA_006410615.1 Neotragus moschatus
GAAAGTCGGGATTCCTCTAGAGTTGAAGCAGGGGAATTGGCTCTCATCTCAAGATGAGGTGGGGAACACTGGGCTCTTTTGAGTTGGGGTGCGAAACTTGGGGCTCCTTGGGAGTTGAATAAAGAGAGTCAAACCACCTTTAAAGTTTCGAGAAGGTGTTCAGTGTTGCTCTTGAGGTGCTGGGAGAAGGCAATGGCAACCCACTCCAGTACTCTTGCTTGGAAAATCCCATGGACGGAGGAGCCTGGTAAGCAGCAGTCTATGGGGTCTCTGAGGGTCAGACATGACTGAGCAACTTCACTTTCACTTTTCACTTTCATGCATTGGAGAAGGAAATGGCAACCCACTTCAGTATTCTTGCCTGGAGAATCCCAGGGATAGGAGAGCCTGGTGGGCTGCCGTCTATGAGGTCACACAGAGTTGGACACGACTGAAGAAAATTAGCAGCAGCAGCTCGAGGTGCCACAAGGAAATCAGGCCTTATCTTATGTTGAGGGGGAAATCTCATGATTTTTCTCGAGTTTTGGCCAGAAGGTCGGAGTTCCTCTCGAGTTGCAATGAGACCTCAGTGAACCTCTCATGTTGCAACAGTGGAGTCAAGCCTCCTTTCGAGTTGCAAGGGGCCCCTTGTGATTCCCCTGGAGTCACTGCAGGGTAATTGGGCCTCATCTTGAGTTGCAGTGGGAAACTCGGGGTTCTTCTTGAGTTGCCATGTGTATCACGAAATCTCTGGAGTTTCATAAAGGGAGTCAAGCCTCCTTTCAAGTGGCTAGAAGAAACTCATGGTTACTCTGGAGGTGCTGCAGGGGAATGCGGCCTCATCTCACTTTGGGGGAGAATCTCGTGGTTTTACTCGAGTTGTGGCAGGAAGCTCAGGGTTCCTCTCTAGTTGTGACGGGATCTCAGGGAACCTCAGGCCTCCATTCAAGTTGCAAAGGCTGCCTCAGGTTTCTTCTTTCCTGGCTGCAGGGGAATAGGCCCTCATCTCGAGTTGCAGCAGGAAACTCGGTGTCCTTTTGACTTGTGGTGGGAACCTTGGGGTTCCTCTCAAGTTGCAATATGTGAGTCAGGCCTCTTCGTGAGGTGAGAGTGGAGAGTCATGATTTGTTTCTATTTGAAGCAGGGGAATCAGCCTTCATCTCTACCTGCGGTGGGGAACAGGGCATTTTCCTGGAGTTGTGACGAGGGTCACAGGCAACATGTTAAGTTGCCTCATGGGATTCAGGTCTCCTTTCCAGTTGTGAGGGGGAACTCAGGATTCCTTTCGAGGTTTTGCAAGGGAATCAACCCTCATCTCGAGGTGAGGCAGGAGACTTGGGTCTTTTCTCGAGTTGTAACGGGATTCCTGAGGTTCCTATCAAGTTGTGACAGGAATCTTGGGGTTTTCTTGAGCTGTGACGGGTATATCAGAGAACCACGTGATTTGTCTCAGGGGGGTCAGGTCTCCTTTTGAGTTGTGAATTGGAATTCGAGATTCTTCTGAAGTCTAAGGACAGAAATAGGGGCTTATCTAGAGATGTGGTGCGGAACATGGGATTATTCTTGAATTTTGGAGAGAAACTCGGGGTTCCTCTTGAGTTGTGACAGGGATCTGGAGGAGCCTTTCGAGTTGCAAAAAGGGTATCAAGCCTTCTTTCGAGCTGTGATGGGGAACTCGGGATTGCTTTCGAGTCACTGAAGGGGAAACAGGCCTCATCTCAGGTTGAGGGGGGATTTCGTGGTTTTTCTCGAGTTGTGGCGTGATGGTCAGGTTTCATCTCAATTTGCTATGGCGATCTGTGGCAACATATCAAGTTGCAAAAGGCCAGTTAAGCCACCTTTTGAGTTGCAATGGGAAACTCTGGAATGCTCTCGAGTTGCTGAATGGGAATGGGACCTCATTTCAGATTGAGGCTTGAGTTATGATGGGGATCTCAGGGAACCTCTCAATTTGCCTCAGGAGAGTCAGGCCTCCTTTCTAGTTCTGAGGGACAATTCTGGATTCCTCTCGAGTCAAAACAGAGGAATCAGGCCTCATCTCGAGATGTGATGAGGAACACGGTGTTCTTGAATTGCAGTGGGGGCCTCGGGATTCCTTTCAGTTTGTTATGAGGATCTCAAGGAATCTCTCAAGTTGCAAAATGGGAGTCAAACCTCCTTTCGAGTTGTGAGGGGGAACCCGGGGTTGCTCTCAAGTCACTGCAGTGGAATCGGGCCTCATCTTGGCTGAGGTGGGATCTTGTGGTTTTTTGTTCCATTGTAGTGGGAAGCTTAGAGTTCCTCATGAGTTGCAATGGGGATCTGGGGGAGTCTTTTGAGTTGCAAAAGGGAGACAAACCTCCTTTTTAGTTGTGAGGGGGAACTTGGGATTGCTCTCAAGTCACTTCAGGGGAATTGGGCCTCATCACGAGATGAGGAGGGAATCTCATGGTTTTTCTCCAGTTGCCACAGGAAGGTTGGCTTCCTTTTGAGTTGCAACAGGGACCTGAGGTAACCTATCCTGTTGCATCAAGTGTGTTAGTAGTGTAGGGTAGTCTCTCAGTCATGTCCGACTCTTTGCAACCCTGTGAACTATAGCCCACCAGGCTCCTCTGTCCATGGGAATCTCCAGGCAAGAATATTGGAGTGGATTGTAATTTCTTTCTCCAGGGGATCTTCCCGACCTAGGGATCGAAACTGGGTCTCCCACATCACAAGCAGATACTTTACCCTCTGAGCCACTAGGGAAGCCCTATCCTGTTGTCTCAAGTGATTCATGCCTTTTTTCGAGTTGCAACGGGGCACTGGGGTTTCCTCTCCTGTTGTTGCATGGGAATCTGGCCTTATCTCGAATTCACGTGGGAAACTCAGGGTTCATGTTGAGTTGCAATGGAGATCTCAGGTTACTACTCAGGTTGCCTCAGGGTAATCAGGCCTCCTTTTGAGTGGCGAGAGGGAGCTTTGGATTTCTCTCAAGTCACTGCAGGAAATCGGGCTTCATCTCTGGTTGAGGAGGTATCTAGCGGTTTTTGTCAAGTTGCTGCATGAAGCACTGTGTTCCTCTCAAGTTTCAAAGGAGAGCTCAGGGAACTTCTTGTGTTGCCTCAGGGAATTTAGGCCTCATTTCCAGTTGTGAGGGGAAACTCGGAATTCCTTTTTTTTTTTTAATTAAATTTTTATTTTTTAGTTTGTTTTGCTTTAAAATACTGTACTCATTTTGCCATACATTGACATAAATCAGCCATAAGTGTACCTGAGTTCCCTTTGAGGTGCTTCAGGGGAATTGACCCTCATCTCCAATTGAGGCACGAACCTCGATGTTCCTCTCAAGTTCCAGTGGGGCTCTCAGGGTTCCTCTCATGTTGTGATGGGGACCTCAAGTAGTCTCTTGATTTCTATCTGAAGAGTCAAGCCGCCTTTCTAGTTGTGAGGGGGATTTCGGAATTTCTCTCAAGTTGAAGCAAGGGAATCGGCCTTCATCTCAAGATTTGTTGGGAACATAGGGTTCTTCTTGAGTTGTGGCAGGAAACTCGGGTACCTCTCAAGTTGAGGCGGGAAACTTGGGCTTCCTCTTGAGTTGTGACAGGGATCAGAGGCAACCTCTCAAGTTCCAAACAGAGTCAAGCTTCCTTTCCAGTTGCGAGTTGGAAATTGGCATTGCACTTAGTCACTGCAGTGGAATCTGGCCTCATCTTGGGTTGAAGGGGAATCTTGTGATTTTTCTCGAGTTGCAGGGGGTTAGTCTTGAGTTAAGATGGCGATCTGGTCAAATCTCTCTAGTTATAAAATGGGAGTCAAGCCTCCTTTCCAGTTTCCTGGGGGAACTCTAGGTTTCTCTATAGTCACTACAGGGAAATTGGACTTCATCTCATGTTGAGGGGGATCTCGTGGTTTTTCTCGAGTTGTGGCGGGAAGCTCATGGTTCTTCTCAATTTGTGTTGGGGATAAGGGAACCTCTCAAGTTGAAAAATGCTTATTAAGTCTCCTTCCCTGTCGCCCGGGGGATCTCAGGATTGATACTGAGTCAATTCAGGGGAATCTGACTGATTTTGACTTGTGGCGCAATTCTCGGGTTTCCCCACATGTTGTGACTGGAATCAAAGGGAACCTCTCGAGTTTCAAAAAGGGAATAAAGCCTCCTTTCAAGTTGCAAGGGGGAACTCAAGATTGTTATTGAGTTGCTGAAGGGGAATCGGGTCTCATCTTGGGTTGAGGGAGGATCTCGTGGTTTTTCTCGAGTTGTGGCAGGAAGGTCGAGGTTCATCACAAGTTGTGACAGGGATCTTAGAGAACTTCGTGAGTTGCCTCAGGAGAGTCAGTCCTCCTTTCCAGTAGTAAGGGGGAACTTGGGATTTCTCTCAAGGTGCTACAGGGGGATTGGTCCTCATCTCGAGTTGAGGCAGGAAACTCGGGGTTCCTCCTGAGTTGTGATGGGGATCTGGGAAAACATCTCGAGTTTCAAAAAGGGAGTCAAGCTTGCTTTCCACTTGTGAGGGAGAACTTGGGATTGCTCTTGATTTGCTGCAGTGTTATCCTGCTTCACCTCGAGTTGAGGGGTATCTTGTGGTTTATCTTGCGTTTTGGTGGGAAGCTAGGGGTTTCTCTCAGGTTGTGACAAGGATCTGTAGGAATCTCTAAACTTACAAAAAGGGAGTCAAGCCTCCTTTCTAGTTCCAGGCGGAACTCGAGATTTCACTGGAGTCACTGCATGGTAATGGGGCCTCATTTCTGGGTGAGAGGGGATTTCGTGGATTTTCTCGAGTTATGACAGAAAGCTTAGGGTTCCTCTAGAGTTGCAATGGGAATCTAGGGGAACCTCTCGAGTTGCAAAGTGGGAGTCAAGCCTCCTTTTGAGCTGCAAGAGTGAACTCGCCATTGCTCTTACTTTGCTGAAGGTGAATTGGGGCTCATCTCCAGTTGAGGGAGGATATGGTGTGTTTCTTCTTGAGTTGTGACGAGGATCTGGAGGAACCTCTGAAGTTACAAAAAGGCATCAAGCCTCCTTTCAAGTTGCACGGGGAACTCGGGATTTCACTCGAGTTACTATGAGGTAATGGTGCCTCATCTCCCGGTGAGGGGGATCCATAGTTTTTCTTGAAGAGTGATGGAAAGCTCGGGACTCCTCTCGAGTTCAACAGGGATCTCAGTAAACATCTCGAGTTGCCTCAGGAGAGTCAAGTCTCCTTTTGAGTTGTGAGGCAGACCTAGGGATTGCTCTTGAGTGGCTGCAGGGGAACCGAGCCTCATCTCAAGTTGAGGCAGGAAACTCTGGGTTCCTCTCGAGTTGCAAAATGGGAGTCAAGCTTCCTTTCCATTTGCCTGGAGGAGCTCTAGATTGCCCTTGACTTGATCCTGTGGAATCAGGCCTCATTTCGGGTTGAGGAGAAATCGTGTGCTTTTTCTGGCATTGGGTTGGAAGGTCAGTGTTCCTTTCAAGTTTCATTGGGGATCTGAGTGAACTTCTCAAGTTGCAAATAGGGAGTCAAGCCTCCCTTCGAATTGCTAGGGGGGACATGGGATTCATCTGGAGGTGCTGTAAGGGAATCTGGCCTCATCTCAAGTTGAGGCGAGAAGCTTGGGGTTCCTCTCCAGTTGCCACGGGGATCTTGGGGAACTGCTCGAGTTGCTAAATGGGAGGCAAGCCTCCTTTCCAGTGGCCTGGGGTAACTCGAGAATGACTTCGAGTCACTGCAGTGGACTCAGGCCTCATTTCGGGTTGAGCAGGGATCTCGTGGTTTTCCTCGAGTTGTGTTGGGAAGCTTGGGGTTCCTCTTGACTTACAACAGTGAACTGGTGGAACCTCCTGAGTTGCAAAAGGGGAGTGAACCCTCCTATCAAGTTACGAGGATCTTGGGATTGATCTCGAGTCGCTGCAGTGGTATTGGCCTCATCTCGGGTTAAAGGGGTTCTTGTGATTTTTTCATGACTTGTGGCTGGAAATTCAGAGTTACTCTCAAGTTGCAACGGGGATCTGGGGCATCCTCTCCTGTTACTAAAAGGAAATGAAACCTCCTCTAAGGTTTCTGGCGGGAAATAGGGATTGCTCTTGAATCACTGAAGGGGAATCTTGCCTCATCTCATGTTGAAGGGGGATCTTGTGGTTTTCCTTGAGGTGCAGTTCAAAGCTCGGGAATCCTGTCGAGTTGCGGTGGGGATCTCAGTGATCCTCTCAAGTTGCCTCAGAGGAGTTGGGCCTCCTTTCCAGTTGTAAGGGGGAACTCGGGATTACTCTCAAGGTGCTGCATAGGAATCCGGCCTCATGTCCTGTTGAGGCAGGAAATTTGGGGTTCCTCTCAAGTTTTGACAAGGATCTCAGAGAACTTCTCTATTTGCCTCAGGAGAATCAGGCCTCCTTTCAAGTTGCATCGGGAAACTCTGGATTCCTCTCGAGTCAAAGCAGGCATTTCAAGCATCATCTCAAGATGTGGTTGGAAACACGGTGTTCTTTGTGAGTTGTGGCTGGAAGCTCATGATTACTCTCGAGTTTCCATGGGGATCTGGGCGAACCTCTCGAGTGTCATGCCTCCTTTCCACTTGCCTGGTGGGACTCAGGATTTCTCATGTGTAGCAGCAGTGGAATCGTGCTTCATCTTGGGTTGAGATGGGACCTAGTGGTTTATCTCGAGTTGTGGCAAAAAGCTCAGGGCTCCTCTCGAGTTGTGATGGTGATGTGTGAGAACCTCTCAAGTTGAAGAAAGTAAGTCAAGCCTCCTTTCAAGTTGTGAGGGGTAACTCGAGACCACTATCTAATAGGAGCAGGAGTGGTTAAGAACTAGGTATTCTTCCCGAGTTTCTGAGGAAACTTGGGGTTTCTCTGGAGGTGTGATGGGAATCTGTGGGAACTTCTCGAGTTGCAAAAGGGAGTCAAGCCTCAGGATTGCTCTTGAGTCGCTGCAGGGGAATCAGGCCTCCTCTTGAGTTGAGGTGGGATCTCCTGGCTTATCACGTGTTGTGACAGGAAACTAGGGGTTCCTGTCGAATTGTGACAGGGATCTGGGGAACCTGTCAAGTTGCAAAATGGGAATCAAGACTCCTTTCGTGTTGTGAGGGGGAACTCGGGATTGCTTTCGAATCACTGCAGTGAAATCCCACCTAATTTTGGGTTGAGGGGTGATCTTGTAGTTTTTCTCAAGTTGCAGCAGGAAGCTCAGTGTTCCTCACGAGTTGCAACAGTGATCAGGGGGAACCTCTTGAGTTGCAAAAAAGAAGTCAAACCTTTCTAGTTGCCTGGGGGAATTTGGGATTACTCTTGAGTTGCTACAGTGGAACTGGGCCTCATCTCCATTTCAGGAAGAATCTTGTGGTATTTTTCAAGTTGCAGTGGGAAGCTTTGAGTTCCTCTATAGTTGCAAAGGGGATATGGGGAATCTCTGTTCTGCCAAAAGTGAGGCAAGTCTTCTTCCCAGTTGTGAAGGGGAACTTGGGATGGCTGTCGTGTCGCTGCAGTAAAATTCCGCCTCATTTTGGGTTGAGGATGGATATTGTGGTATTTTTCAAATTGTGATGGGAAGCTCAACGTTCCTCTCAAGTTGCCACTGGAATTTCGAGATTCCTCTTGAGTTGTGACAGGGATCTCAAGGAACTACTCTGGTTGTCCTAGGGGTGTCAGGCCTCCTTTCCTATTGTGAGGGGGAACTTGGGATTCCTTTCGAGGTTCTTCAGGGAATTCAGGCCGCATCTCGAGTTGTGGGGGGAAGCTCGTGGTTCCTCTCGAGTTGTGACAAGTATCTGGGGGAACCTCTCAAGTTGCAAAAAAGGAAGTCAAGCCTCCTTTCCAGTTGCCTGGGTGAACTATGGATTGCTGTCGAGTTGCTGCAGAGCAGTCAGGCCTTCCTCTCAAGTTGCCACAAAAACTCAGGGTTCCTCTATAGTTGTTGCTGGAAACTTGGGGTTTCCTTAAGTATTGCTGCAAAAGACTCTGGGATACTCTAGAAGTGCAGCAGAAAATCAGTGTTCCTCTGCAGAAAGGGATGCATGATTTCAGTGAAGTCTTGGTGAGGAACTCGGAGTTCTCTCAGTGCTTGATGACTTTGAAGAGGTAACATGAGTATGGCACCTATCCCTCTCAAACACACTCTGGTAACCTACTTCCTTATAGGCAGTACTGCTATGATCTAGGAATGTATTTGAAGGTTCAGAAAGTGCATGGAGACATACAGCCCTAACTCGGAAATTGAGGCCCTTAAGGAAGGCCTGGATATCTGACTTCTGAGAAAAGAAAGTGTTGCTGCAAGATAGAGGCCTGAAAAACACTTTCTGGATGCCTTTCCTTCCTTGAAAAAAGATAGCTTTCCAGTCTCCTGCGTGCAGAGTCACACACTGCTTGAAATCGCTTGCTTAGAAGTCATTTCTCAGTGGCAATGGCCCCTGAGGCCCTGCACCCAAGGGCATCACTCCAAAGGAAATTCAAAGCAACCTCCAAACAGCTGTTCTGTCGTGTTTCCTCTGCAGGAGAGAGCTAGTGAGCCTAGGTTTGTCTAGAACATTCTTGGATATTGCATTGACACACCCTGTGTTTCAATCTAGAAACCATGCATAGGGGGCAAATTTCACATTTTCTCTCAGGGAGTCTTAACGCAGTGCAGCCTAGCAACTGCTTGAACACTCATTGCTGTTTTTTTTTTTTCCCCTTTGGACAGAGCTAGCTTTGTTCCTCACTTTGGGATTTCTGAAGCAAGGGGGCGGCCTGCAACTACTTGCTTGGGGCCCATTTGAGGTGCAAGGTCACCTCAATGAGGTGACCACAGTATGGCACCTGCCCCTCTCAGATACACTCTGACAGCCTGCTTCCTCATGGGAAGTACTGAGAATGTCAATTCCTAGGCAGATTGATAAGAAGTCCAGGGTCCCCAAAGAGAAAAAACGGTCTGGGGCTCTCGAAGAAGGAAATTTCGAGAGAGAGGAGCTCTCGAAGTCTCTCTTCTGGAATTCTCAAGGTGGAGGAAAAGGCAAATTTTTTTTAATCTACATTCCCTAGTCTTAGTCAATTACAAAACTCAGTTTAAACTATATACTAGGAATTATACAACAACAATGTATCCTTCTTGGTGACAGTTTCTTCTTTCTGAAAACCTTCTGATTAATCCTGATATTGTAAAATGTATATTATTGGCGTGGGTATTGTAGGATCTTTCCATTGTTAAATTCTAATCTTGTTATCCTAAGAGATAAATTGTGGGAGTGGGTCTGGTAGAATTTTCACAAACTTGAGACATTCTTTGTAATAACTAATTAAAAAGTATATAACTCCATTGCTAACACTAGCAAGGGGGTACTCTTTCTGCCCTCTTCTGATGTCTATGTCAGAAGCTTTTCCTATCCCTTTTATAATTTAATAAAACTGTATAACACAATAGCTCTGAGCCATCAATCCTTTTCTCTAGCCCTGGACTGAATTCTTCTTCTCTCGATGCCAGGAATCACATCTTTCATGGTTCAGCAATGACCTTTCATCTTGGGGGCTTGTCCAGGATTCTTCAGGAGAAGATAAGAATTATCTGAGTTCTAGTTTTTTGTTCTCCTTGTAAACATGTTTTCTGCTGTACTTTACTAACTCTATGGAGAAGGCAGTGGCACCCTACTCTGGTACACTTGCCTGGAGAATCCCATGGACAGAGGACCCTGGTAGGCTGCAGTCCATGGGGTCGCTAAGAGTTGGACATGACTGAGAGATTCACTTTCACTTTTCACTTTCATGAATTGGAGAAGGAAATGGCCACTCCAGTATTCTTGCCTGGAGAATCCCAGGGATGGGGGAGCCTGGTGGGCTGCCATCCATGGTGTCACACAGAGTCGGACATGACTGAAGTGACTTAGCAGTAGCAGCTTACTAACTCTATGGTGTGCTTGCGTGAATAAATGAAACACCCTCTGAGAAGCAAGTGAGGAACCCTGCTCTGTGATTCCACAGTGATTTCATACATCTTATGGCAGAAACCTGTCAGGCGTTTATACCGACTTGCCAATGCCAAGAGACACCCATTGTCTCCTTCAGAGATCGTCCAGAAGTTTTCTCAGTCAGACATTCTGGTCTCTTTGACAATTTCATAACTTCTTGGGAATTAGAGGTACTAACCTAATCTGTTGGGGTGGTTGGTTCCAGCCAGCATGATGATGTTCGTGGTAGAGTTGAATCTGTCCATCTCCACGAGCAGCTGGTTCAGGGTGTTCTCTTGCTCACTCTGGCCTCCAAAGTGCCCACAGCCATGCTTCCAGCCAATTGCATCAATCTCATCCATAAACAAGACACAAGGAGCCACTGCAAACGTGCAAGCAACTGCAAGCCATTTTTCTGGGCCACTGCAAACATGTCACAAACCTGAGCTGGGCCAACATCAACAAACATCTCCAGGAACTCAGACCCATTCACGGTGATGAAGGGCACATCAGCCTCCCCCGTGGTTACCTTGGTGAGAAGAATCTTGATGGTACCGGGAGCACCTATGAACAGTGCTCTCTTTGGAATTTTGTCCCCAAGGTCCTGGTACTGTTTGGGGTTCTTCAGGAAATTCATAAACTCCATGATCTCCAGCTTGGCTTCTTCACAACCAGCCACGTCTACAAACCACACACCGGTGTCATCCTTGATGATCTTGGCTATTGTCTCACCAATGCTGATGTCCTTGACCCAGCCCTGATGCGGCTGGGCCACTTTGACCATCAGATTTACATTGGGCCCCCAGATACCAAAGGCAGGTCTTCTATCTTCAGGGTCCACCTGCATCCACTTAAGTTGGATGAGAGCCTCAGCAAGGATGCCCTGGTGAGGAAGCTTGTGGCCCTCATTCCAGGCTTCACAGGTGCTGATATTTCTAATGTTTGCAATGAAGCCACCCTGATCGCCGCCCACCACCTAAACCCCTCTGTTGGGGAGAAGCACTTCGAGCAGGCCATCGAAAGGGTCACTGGAGGCCTTGAGAAAAAGACACAAGTCCTGCAGCCTGGTGAGAAGATGACGGTGGCCTACCACAAGGCTGGCCATGTGGTGGTGGGCTGGTTCCTGGAACACGCAGACTCCCTGCTCAAGATGTCCATTGTCTGCCAGGGCAAGGGTCTCTACTATGCCCAGTGCCTGCCCAGGGAGCAGTACCTGTACACATGGGAGCAGCTCTTTGACCGCATGTGCATCATGATGGGTGGCCACATGGCTGAGCAACTGTTCTTTGGGCGGGTCACCACGGGGGCCCAGGACGACCTGAGAAAGTCATTCAGAGCACCTATGCTCAGATCATGCAGTTCAGGATGAGCGAGAAGCTGGGCCAGGTGTCCTTTGATCTCCCACGGCCAGGCGAGGCACTGGTGGAGAAGCCATTAAGTGATGCCATGGCCCAGCTCATAGACATGGAGGTGCAGCGGCTCAACATCTCCACACATGCTTGCACCCTGGACCTGCTCACACGCTGCCACGAGCAGGTGGACAATGTGGGAAGGTGGCTGCTGGAGGAGGTGTTGGAGTGGGCCGACATGGTGGAGCTCCTCTGGCCATGTCTGTTTGCCAAAAAGATTGCCTACGAGGAGCTCGTGGAAGGTACAGGCAGCCTGGAGGAGGACATGACCCTTCCCGAGGGTCTGTAGGGCTGACGTGGGGGGCTCGGGGCAGGAGAGCCCAGCCTAACGTCTCTGCCTGGAGAGCAGCCTCTTGGACCTCCAGGAAGCAAATTAAAGCACATGTAACTGGAAGCAATGGCACCCCACTCCAATACTCTTGTCTGGAAAATCCCAGGGATGGAGGAGTCTGGTGCACTGCAGTCCATGGGGTCGCTAAGAGTCTGACACGACTGAGCAACTTCACTTTCACTTTCATGCATTGGAGAAGGAAATGGCAACCCAGTCCAGTGTTCTTGCCTGGAGAATCCCAGGGACGGGGGAGCCTGGTGGGCTGCCGTCTATGGGGTTGCATAGAGTCGGACATGACTAAAGTGACTTAGCAGCAGTAGCAGCAACTTAATTTGTTGAATCTTAGACTTTCAAGGGACTTGTGATCTATGCTGTTACTGTGTACTCTTACTTAGGTCCTAAACTTGGATTTGTAGTCAGGAAACACCTAGCGTTGCTAGGAATCAAAACTTCAGCAGCTAAATGGAGCTCTAGCTTCAAGAGCATCTCTTAGGTTAAAGGTTACTCAGATTGAAAGTACGATGAGTTTCTTCCTTTGGTAATGCTAGCTCTTAGTGGACCAGCGGAGGCTTTCCAGTGGCTTTTGTCCCAACTCCTTAGATATTCTTTCTGTGGAATCTATGAGAATGAACTGGAAGGACTGGTTCTATCAATTTTTCACTGGCCAACCCTTCACCATCTCTTTTTTCTATTGCTTATACTGGTGTGATGATGCTTGGAAGGGACATCTCAGTTTTATGTTCGTACCAGTCTTATTGTGATCAGGAATATACTCAGGGTCGTGCACAGGCACTCAGGTGACAAATATTTTCCTCAGAGGTCTTAGCCTGGGAGACATTCTGGAAAGTTACTCTGATTACACCCCGGGTGGCATCAGAGGCAAGCAAGATTTTAATGGTGAGGAACCATTGGTCTAGGATGCCATCAGGTCTACCCCTGGCATACCTCCACCCCACCTCTGTGGTAGAACCGGGAGGGGCGAGTATGGTGCCTGCATCAGTAAGGGACAGACTAAGTCTGACCAGGGAAGGAAAGTGTTCATGTAAAGTCTGTCTCCACCCCCATCTATAGTAGAGAGGGACACCTCTGGTAGAGCAGTGGCACTGACCACTTTTTTCTCTCTTACAGATGGAAGCTAACGATTCCAGGATAGCTCCTTTTAACTATATCCAGAAAAACTGGGATAGATTTGATCCCGGAGGTTAAAGAAAGCACACCTGGTCTCCCTATGTGATATTGCATGGCCACAGTATCCACTGGAGGATGGAGAATGGTGGCTGGTTGGAGAGTCTCTTAATTATAATACTGTTTTACAATTAGACTGGTTCTGTAGAAAGAAAAGGAAATGGGTAGAAGTAGCATATGTGTTGCGTCTTTTCTCTCCTCGATATATGCCAGACTTATGTCCTAAAGGCATAAATTTGCGTGTGAAAACTTCTGGTCCCTCCTGTCTTCCTACTTTGCCCCTGTATCAGTTCAGTTCAGTCAGTTCAATCACTCAGTCGTGTCCGATTCTTTGTGACCCCATGAATTGCAGCACACCAGGCCTCTCTGTCCATCACCAACTCCCAGAGTTCATTCAGACTCATGTCCATCAAGTCAGTGATGCCATCCAGCCATCTCTTCCTCTTTCATCCCCTTCTCCTCCTGCCCCCAATCCCTCCCAGCATCAGAGTCTTTTCCAATGAGCCAATTCTTCGCATGAGGTGGCCAAAGTACTGGAGTTTCAGCTTCAACATCATTCTCTCCAAACAAATCCCAGGGCTGATCTCCTTCAGAATGGACCGGTTGGATCTCCTTGCAGTCCAAGGGACTCTCAAGAGTCTTCTCCAATACCACAGTTCAAAAACATCAATTATTTGACACTCAGCTTTCTTCACAGTCCAACTCTCACATTCATACATGACCACAGGAAAAACCATAGCCCTGACTAGACTGACCTTGTTGGCAAAGTAGTGTCTTTGCTTTTGAATATGCTATCTAGGTTGGTCATAGCTTTTCTTCCAAGGAGTGTCTTTTAATTTCATGGCTGCAATCACCATCAGAAGTGATTTTGGAGCTGAAAAAAAATAAAGTCTGACACTGTTTCCACTGTTTCCCCATCTATTTCCCAAGAAGTGATGGGACTGGATGCCATGATCTTCGTTTTCTGAATGTTGAGTTTTAAGCCAACTTTTTCACTCTCCTCTTTCACTTTCACCAAGAGGCTTTTTAGTTCCTCCTCATTTTCTGCCATGAGGGTGGTGTCATCTGCATATCTGAGGTTATTGATATATCTCCCGCCCCCAACTGAATAGCCTGAGACTCAGAGCACCTTTCCAGTAGGGGTTGCCTCAGTCTCAGTAGAAATTCAAACAGTATCAATTGTGGTTGAGACTATTTAGAGGATTCAGAAAAATATATTAGAACTTTTCACAAACATAAAGGTGTTACTCTGCTTTATGACCTTACTTGAAGGATGTGATGCATATCTTGGGACAAACGCTGCTCCCCACTCAAAAAGTCAAGTTGTGGGAAAAGCGATTACTTATGCAGATGAATGGCTTCGTAATGAATCAGTAGGGAAGAGGGAGGACGAGATAGCCGCCCTCCCCACTGGGAATCAGGTGGTTCCAACTACTGAAGCAGACTGGGACTATACCATGGCTAAAGGAAGATGGGATCAGAGTCTTTTTGTCAGGTGTACATTTGGAGGACTCAAGCAAGTGCATGCTAAGACTCTAAAATATGCTAAATTGCCAAACATAGAACAGGAGGAGAAGGAAGCTCCTGGTAAATTCCTAGATAGACTGAGAGAAGCCCTTTGCAGATTCAGCAAGATTGATCTTGAAAGTGAAGAGGGGAGAGTGATCTTAAAAGGTATATTTCTCACTCAATCGGCTCCAGATATCCACTGTAAGGTATTAAAACAGGCATATGGACCAAATCAGTCTTTAGATAATCTGTTGCAACTGGCTCAGTCTACTATTGTATGGAACATGAGGGAAAGAAACAAATGCAGAAAAAGACAAAGGAACAGGTGGAAGGCCTCATAATGGCTGTAAGAACCATTCTTAAACAGCCTGAGAAAATTCCCAGAGGGACTCAGGTGAAAAGAGATGGGCTTGCTATTACTGTGGAAGGGAGGGGGCACCTCAAGCAGGATTGCCATCTAAGCCACACCTGGCTCCATGTCCAGTTTGCAAGGGACCACACTGGAGGAGAGACTGTCCCCAGAAGCACAGGTTTCAGATGTCGGACTCTCCAGACAATCAAGACTGAAGGTGCCTGAGGGTCCCCACACAAGCTCCCATCCTAAGTACACTTGAGGAACCCAGATATTAATTACTGTCAGGGGCCAATCCGTCGATTTCCTTTTAGATACTGGGGCAAATTTCTCTGTGCTTATTGAAGCCCCTGACCCACTTTCTTCCCAATCTGCTTCCATAGTGGGACTGTCTGGATGAGCCAAAATGTATTACTTCAGTTGTTCTTTAAGCTATAACTGGAACTCTGTGCTATTTTCACACGAGTTTCTGATCATGCCAGTGTCTCCCTCACTCCTTTTGTGGAAGGATATACTAAGCAAGGTCCATGCCTCTGTTTTCATGAATATGGGGTCCTCCCTTTCTCTCCCTTTAATTGAACAAAATTGAAATATTAGAGTGTGAGATGATGAAAAATCTGTGGGTCAAGCACAAAATGCTATCCCTGTAGTTGTCAAGATCAAAGATAACAATTTTAATCCATGAAATTATCCCGTTTGGGCTGCCACAGAGCCTTCAGAGTGACAATGGCTCTGCCTTTAAAGCTGCCATAACTCAGGGTGTATTTAAAGCTCTAGGAATAGAATATCACTTACACTGTTCCTGGAGACCCCAATCCTCAGGAAAGGTTGAAAAGGCTAATGATATCAAAAAACATCTGCGCAAATTAACTCAGGAGATGCAGGACAGTTGAATTAAAGTTCTATCCATAGCCTTAATGAGGGCTCAGACTGCCCACCAAAAGGAGGGACTACCCCATTTGAATGTATTTATGGAAGGCCTTTCTTATACACAGACATTTTTGTAGACCCTGAAGCCTTAGAATTAACTAATTATGTAACTCAGCTCTCAGCTTTTCAACAGAACTCAGGGAGGTGACTCCTGACCCAGGCTCTGAGTCGATTGAGTCTCTATTTGAGCCAGGAACAGAGGCCTGATAAAAATATTGGAATCTGGGGGCCAGTCCTTCAAGCCCCTCTGGGAAGGCCCTTACTAGATATTCTTTCTTCTCCCACAGCTGTCAAAGTGTCAGGAATTGATTCGTGGGTACATCACACTTGAGTTGAGTTAAGAGGTGGCACCCTGATCATAACTAAGTGACATCATTTTATGTCTTTACTTTCTATGTTCTGACTTTGTACTTTTCAGATAATCTATGTAAGTCTACCTCTACTAACTCCAAAAATCCTGAGTCTGCCGTTCGATCCTCAAGACAATACCTTCCTGTCCTGAGCTCACCCCTATGCTGTATTCCACAGTTGGTCTAACTGCTGGGTCTGTGGAGCACTCCTCTCTTCATCAGTGGAAGGTTTCCTGTGGTGGTAGACATCTCAACTTCAAGAAAAAGACTTTCTCCAAGTCTGTGAATACCTTCAATAACAATCATATGTGATGCCTGTTCATAAACTGGTGACATCTAACAACCCTAAGATGTACTAGTGCAACACTTTAACTATGGACATAACATGACTTTTACTTTTGATTCTATATTGTCTAGGTTTAATGACTATTTCACTACAGAGAAGTCAAATGGGTCTAGATCTAATGATTTTTTACCTGACATTTATCAAATATGGGCTGAGGTTAAATGGCTAACTCCTGAAAAAGGACGTCTAATATCTACTGCCCCTATATGCTGGGAACAAGTAGAGCTATCCCCAGAAGTTAGCCAACAACTTAATTATAATGACTGGAAACAATTGGGATTTTTGCCTCAGAAAATATGCAACGTAATCATTCCCATATTTTCCAACTTCAGTTCAAGTCCTCCCTTTGGCTTGCCAGGCACTGATTAGGACTAGATATCTCAGTCACACTTGACCTATTGGATATGTGGCTTTTACCTATGGGCATGGCTTCCTCCTGGTTGAATAGAGAGATGAACCCTAGCTCTAGCTTTTACTGACGGCTTTATATTTTCAGAGCTTCCAAAAAAGCCTGCTAATTTACCACACCTTAAAACTCGGTGGGCAAAGTCTGTATTTCACTGGTATGGTTATTTGGCTGCAGTGTTTGTTCCCTCTCTGGGAAATACAGATATTATGCTACGAGTACCCAATGCTATACATATATATCTGATATGAGAACTAATGTTTCTAATTTTACTAAATATATGAACAAGATGATTGAGGCTATGGATACTCCTGAAGCCTCAATTATCTCACTTTGGGAGATGTTAACTAGCTCCCCATGGTGGAAAACTATCTTAATTACAATAATTCTGATTGTTCTGTTTTAGTTCTTTACTCCCTGCATCTGTAACTGTGTAGCTGGATTTTCTTTTCGTTGCATGAAGCTTTTAAGTTACAAATGGTTGTCCAAGCTCCTATGAGTGCCACAGCCTCCTCCAACTATTACTTGGGGTCCCTGGATCACAAACCCTTAATATGAGGGTTAAGAGAATATGTTGCCTCAACAATTTAGGGACAATGCCCCTTATCTGAAGCAGTTATGGAATGAGAATGACACCCCTTTCCCTAGGCAACATAATTCTCCTAAAAGAAAAGGAGGGGATGAGAGAGTCAATTCCTAGGCAGACTGATAAGAAGTCCAGGGTCTCCAAGGAGGAGAAAGGGATCTGGGGCTCTTGAATTGGAGAAAGGGGTCTGGAAATCTCAAGAAGGAGGAAAGGACAAACTATTTGTTTACATTCTTTTGTCTCAGTCAGTTACACAATTCGGGTTAAACTCTGTACTAGGGATTATACAACAACGATGTATCTACTTGAGGACAATTTCTCCTTCCTGAAAACCTGACTAATCCATGTGATGAGAAGAGCTGACTCATTTGAAAAGACCCTGACGCTGGGAAAGATTGAGGGCAGGAGGAGAAGGGGATGACAGAAAATGAGATGATTAGATGGCATCACGGACTCAATGGACATGAGTTTGGGTAAACTCCAGGAGCTGGTAATGGACATGGAGGCCTGGAAAGATGTGGGGTCACAAAGAGACTGACACAACTGAGCAACCAAACTCAGCTGAGCTGAATCCTGATATCTTAGAATGTATATTATGGGAGTGAGTCTGGTAGGGTCATTCTATTTATTAAATTTAATCTTGTTATCCTAAAAGGTAAATTGTGGGAGTGAGTCTTATAAAAATTTCACAAACTTGAGAAATTTGATTGAATCATTGTAATAACTAATTAAAAGGTATATAACTCCATTGCTAACACTAGCAAGGGGGTACTCTTTCTGCCTTCTTCTGATGTCTATGTCAGAAGCTTTACCTATCCCATTATACTTTAATAAAACTCTATTACACAAAAGCTCAGAGGGATGAAGCCTTGACTCTGGCCCCGGATTGAATTCTTCTCCAGAGGCCAAGAATCCCGGCAACTTTCAGCAAGAAAGTGTCAGTAGCGCTATGACAGAGGAATGTGTTTGCAAGGTTCAGAAAGGGCAGGGAGACACATGGCCCTGACTCTAGAATTTAGGCCCTCAGAGCAGGCCTGGAGGTCTGACGTCTGAGAAGCAAAACAGTTGCTGCAATATAGAGATCTGAAAACACACTTTCCGTGGATGCTTTTCATTCCTCAAAGTAAGATAGCTTTCCCAGACTCCTCAGTGCTGAGATCCACAACTTCCTGAAAACTGTTGCTTCAAGGTCACTTTTTGGGTGGCCCCTGAGGCCCTACACATAGGAAAGGATCCCACACTCACAGGGAAAGTGAAAGTAACAAACAAATATCTGCTGCATCACAGTTCCCCTGCCAGAGAGATCTAGTGAGCCTAGGTCTGTTAAAAAATTCTTGCATCCTGTGAGTACACACACTGTGTGTCAACCTGGATAGGAGCTTTGGGGGCAAAATTCTCATCTCTCCAGGAGCCCTAACTGGGCACAGCCTAGAAACTGCTTGAAAATCCATCCAAAGTCTGTTTTCTTCCTTCTGAAAGACCTAACTTAGCTCCCCACTTTGGGAATTCGGGAACAAGGAGGCAGCCTGTAATTCCTTGCCTGGAGCGCATTTGAGGTGCAAGGTGAACTCAACCAGGAGACCACAGTATGGCACCCAGCACCCTCAGAAACACTCCCACAGCCTGCTTCCCAAAGGGTAGTAACTCTATAAACTAGGAGTATTTTTGCAAGTCTCAGGTAGTGCAGGGATACATATGGCCCTGACTCTGGAATTTAGGGTCTTGGAGCAGGCCTGGAGGTCTGACTTCTGAGAAGCAAAACAGTTGCTGTAAGATAGAGGCCTGAAAGCACACTCTTTGAGCATGCCTTTGTTTCCTCAAAGGAAGATAGCTTTCCCAGCCAGCTGTAGGCTGAGAGTCACAAACATCTGGGAAGTGTGATCTGGGGGATCATTTTCCAGTGGCAATGGCCTCTGAGGCCCTGAACTCAGGGAGGGCTACCACATTCCCAGGGAAAGTCAGGGCAGCCTCCACACAGCTGTTACATCACGTTTCCTGCATAGGAGAGAGCTTGTGAGCCTAGGTCTGTCTGCACCGTGCTCGGATCCTGCAGGAAGAACCTCCTGGTTGTCCAGTTGGATCCTGGGACTAGGGGCCAAAATTCACATTTTTCTCCCGGGGAGCCCTAACGTGGGGTGGCCCAGCAACAGCTTTCAAATGCATCCTGTTGCTGTTTTCCTCCTTCTGACAGACTTACCTTTGCTCCCTACTTTGGATTTTCAGAAGCTAGGGGCCAGCCCGCCACTCCTTGCCTGGGGCCAATGGGCGGTGCCAGGTGCCCTCAGCACGGCACCCTGCTCCCTCAGATACATTCCCAAAGCCTTCTTCCCTGTGGGCAGGACCATGCTGGCCTAGGAATATGTTTGCAAGGCTCGGAAAGTGCAGGGAGACACACGGCCCTGACTCGGCAACTGAGGCACTCTGATCAGGCCTGGAGGTCTGACGATTGAGGAGCCAATACCTGCTGTGAATAGAGACCTGAAAACACACTCTCTGTGGCTGCCTTTCCTGCCTCCAAGGAATATAGCATCCCCCAGCTTTCAGTGGGTTAATTGTCACACATAGCTGGAAAGTGCTAGCTGGGAGGTCATTTTTCAGTGGCAATGTCCCGTGAGGCCCTGCGCCCAGGGAGGGCTCCCACACTCCCAGGGAACATCACGGAAACCTCCACAAGGTTGTTCTGTCATGTTTCCTCTGCAGGAAAGAGCTAGTGAGCCTAGGTCTCTCTGCACTGTGCTTGGATTCTGTGGGCAGAAAACTTTGAGTGCCCTCCTTGATCCCAGGTCTTGGGGCCTGAATTTGCATTTTTCTACTGGGAAGGCCTAACGTGGGGCAGCCAGCAACTGCTTGCAAAAGAATCCCATTGCTGTTTGCTTCCTTCTGCCAGAGGAAGAAAAGGCAACCTCTACAAGGCAACCTCCACAAGGCTGTTCTGTCACATTTGCTCTGCAGGAGAGAGCTCACGAGCCTAGGCCTCTCTGCACCGTGCTCAGATGCTGTGGGTAGAACACCCTGGACATCCAGCTGGAGCCCAGACCTAGGGGCCAAAATTCACATTTTTCTCCCACAAAGCCCTAATGCGGGGCTGCGTAGCAACTGCTCTCAAAAGTCTCCCATTGCTGTTTTCTTTCTTCTGACAGAACTAGCTTTGCTCCCTGCTTCAGCATTTCGGCATCCAGGGGCAGCCTACCACTCCTTGACTGAGGCCCATGAGGGTGCCAGGCTCCCTTGACCAGATGACCCCAGTATGGCTCCCAGATCTCTCAGACACACCCCCACAGCCTCCTTTCACATGGGAAGGACCACACTGACCTAGGAATGTGTTTGCAAGGCCTTGACTCAGGAATTGAGGCCCTTGAAGCAGGCCCAGAGGTCTGGCATCTGAGGAGTCAAGCACTTGCTGTGAGATAGAGGCCTGAATACCCACTCTCTGGGGCTGCCATTTCTGCCTCCAAGGAAAACAGCATCCTCAGAGGCCTGCGATTTGAGTCAAACTCAGCTGAGAAGCGCTGGCTGGGAGGTAATTTTTCAGTGGCAGTAGCCCCTGAGGCCCTGAGCCCAGGGAGATCTCCCACACTCCCAGGGAACATGAAGGCAACCTCCACACGGCTATTCTGTCATGTTTGCTCTGCAGGAGAGAGTTCATGAGCCTAGGTCTGTCTGCAGCATGATCAGATCCTGCAGGGAGAATACCCTGGACACCCAATTGGATCCCGGGCCTAGAGGCCAAAATTCACATTTTTCTCCCAGGGAGCCCTAATGCAGGGCGGCCCAACAACTGCTCTCAACTGTCTCCCGTTGCTGTTTTCTTCCTTCTGACAGAGCTAGCTTTGCTTGCCACTTCGGCATTTCAGCAGCCATAAGGCGGCCCACAACTCCTCGCTTTGGGCCCATGGGGGTGCCAGGTGCCCTCGACCAGTGACCTCATAATGACTCCTGGCCCCTCAGACACACTGCCACTGCCTCTCTCCCCATGGGCAGAACTGCACTGACCTAGGAATGTTTTTACAATCCTCAGAAAGTGCCAGGAGACATACAACCCTGACTGAGGAATTGAGGCCTTCAAAGCAGGCCCAGAGGTCTGGTGTCTGAGGAGCTAAGCACTTGCTGCGTGATAGAGGCCTGAAAAACCACTCTCTGGGGCTTCCTTTACTGCCTCCAAGAAGACAGCATCCCCAGCCACCTGCAGGCTGAGAGTCACACCCGGCTGGGGAGCAATGGCTGGGAGGTCATTTTTCAGTGGCAATGGCCTCTGAGTCCTTGCCCCCAGGGAGGGCTCCCACACTCTCAGGGAAAATCAAGGCAACCTCTACAGATCTGTTCTGTTATATTTGCTCTGCAGAAGAAAGCTAGTGTTCCTAGGTCTGTCTGCACCATGCTTGGATCCTGCAGGGAGAACACCCTGGGCACCCACCTGGATCCCGAGCCTAGGGTCCAAAATTCACATTTTTCTCCTGGGGACCCGTAAAGCCGGGTGGCCCAGCAATGATTGCAGATGCCTCCAGTTGCTGTTTTCTTCCTTCTGACACAGCTAGCTTTGCTCCTTGCTTTGGCATTTCAGCAGCCAGGGGGCACCCCTCCACACTGCTCCAGGTCCCCATGGGATGTGTCAGTCGCCATCGACCAGATGAAACCAGCATGGCTCCTGGGCCCCTCAGACACACTCCTGCAGCCTCCTTTCCCATGGGTAGGACCACACTGATGTAGGAAGGTGTTTGCAAATCTCAGAAAGTGCAGGGAGACACAAGGCCCTGACTCGGGAATTGAGGCCCTCGGACCAGGCCTGGAAGTCTGGCATCAAAAGAGCCAAACATTTGCTGTGAGAGAGAGGTCTGAAAATCCACTCTCTTGGGCTTCCTTTAATTCCTCCAAGGAAGACAGCATCCCCAGCTGTCTGTGGGCTGAGAGTCACATCTGGCAGGAAGCACTGGCTGAGACGTCATTTTTGGTGGCAATGGCCCTTGAGGCCCTGCGCCCAGTGAGGGTTCCCACACTTCCAGGGAAAATAAAGGCAACCTCCACATTGCTGTTCCCTTTCGTTTGCTCTTAAAGTGAGAGCTAGTGTGCCTAGGTCTGTCTGCACTGTGCTTGGATGCTGCGGGGAGAACACCCTGGGCGCCCACATGAATCCCAGGCCTAGGAGACAAAATTCACATTTTTCAACCAGGGAGCCCTAAGGCAGGGCTGCAGAGCAACTACTTGCAAAGGCATCCGGTTGCTGTTTGTTTCATTCTTCCAGAGCTAGCTTTGCTCTCAGCTTCAGAATTTCTGCAGCCAGTGGGGATCCTGCCACTACTCACCAGGGTCCCACAGGAGGTTCCAGGCTCCCTCCACCAGATGACCCCAATATAGCACCTGGCCTCTTCAGACACAGTCGTACAGCCTCCTTCCCTATGGGTTGGACCATGGTGACCTAGGAATGTGTTTGCAAGGCTCGGAAATTGCAGAGAGACAGAAGGCCCTGACTCGGGAATTGAGGCCCTTGGAGCATGTTCAAAGGTCTGGCGACTGAGGAGCCCAGAACTTGCTGTAAGATAGAGAAATTGGCCCTAATCTTGAGATGAGTTTGGTAATGTGGGGCTCTTCTAAAGCTGAGGGGATCTTGGGCTTCCTCTCGTGTTTCAACAGGTAACTCGAGGAACCTCTTGAGTTGCATGAAGGGAGTCAAGCCTCCTTTCGAGTTGTGAGAGGGATCTTGGAATTGCTCTCGAGGCACTGCAGGGGAAAAGGCCCCCTATCGCACTGAGGTGGGGGTCTTGTATTTTTTCTCGAGCTGCAGCGAAAATCTTGGGGCTCCTTTCGAGTTGCTACGAAGTTCTCAGGGAACCTCTCATGATTCCACAGTGAAGTCAGGCCTCCTTTCAAGCTGAGAGGGGCAACTTGGGGTTCCTCTTGAGTCACTGAAGAGGAATAGGGTCCCTTCTTGAGTTTAGGTGAGAAACTGAGGTTTCCCCTCCAGTTGCAAGAGGAATCTCCAGGTTCCTATCAAGTTCCAACAGGGGAGTCAGGCCTCGGCTAATATTAAGGCATGGAATTCCACTTTCCTCTCCTGTCGTTAAAGAGGGTTCAAGCCTCCTGTCAAGTTCAGGCGGGGAACTTGGGATTTTTCTAGAGATGCAAAAAGGGAGTCAGACCTCCCTTCATGTAGTGAGGGGATCCTCGGGGTTCCATTTGAGTCGGTGCAGGGGAATCAAGCCCTGTCCCATGTTGTGGGGGAACTCAGTGTCCTTTTGACCTGTGGCACGAACCGCAGGGTTCCTCTAGAGTTTCAATAGATGAGACAGGCTTGCTCTTGAGGTACTAGGGGAAACTCGGAATTCCTCTCGAGTCTAAGTAAGGAAATCGGCCCTCATCTCGCAATGAGGTGGGGAACAGGAGGCTCTTCTCACGTTGTGGCAGGAAACTCGCAGTTCCTCTCTAGTAACGATGGGTATCTCAGGGAACTTCTTGAGGTGCATAAAGGTTATAAAGTCCCCTTTCGAGTTACAAGAGGGAACTCTGGATTGCTCTTGAGATGCTTCAGGGGAAAAGGGCCTCATCTCTCATTGAGGACAGTGGTTTTTCTCCAGTTGTGGCAGGAAGATTGGGATTCCTTTCGAGTTGTGATGGGGAACTCAGGGAACCTCTCCTGCTGCCTCAGGGAAGTCAAGTCTCCTTTCAAGTTGCGAGAGGGATAGGGAATTGCTCTCAAGGCAGTGCAGGGAAATTGGGCCTCATTTCTCATTGAAGGAAGAATCTCGAGGTGTTTCTCAAGTTGCAGTGGGAAGATTTGGTTTCATCTCAAGTTGCAAGCGGGAACTCTGGAAACCTCTTATGTTGCTTCAGGTAAGTCAGGCCTCCTTTCAAGTTCCAAGGGTTACCTTGAGATTTCTCTTAAGTTGCTGCAAGGGAATCGGGCTTCATCTAGAGTTAAGGCGGGAAACTCAGAGCTCCTCTCAAGTTGAGACAGGGATCTCAGGATTCCTATCCAGTTTCAAAAGGGGAATCCGCCCTCTTCTCATGTTTAGGCATGAAGCTCCACTTTCCTCTCGAGTTGTAAAAGGGGTTTCAGGCCTCCTGTTGAGTTGAAACGGGGAACTTGGGCTTTTTTAGAGGTGTAACATGGGATTCAGACTTCCCTTCTTGTTGTGAGGAGATATGCAAGGTTCCATTCGAGTCAGTACAGGGGAATCATGCCTTATCTCAGATTGAGGGAGAACTCAGTGTCCTTTTGAATTGCAGCAGGAACCACGGGGTTCCTCTAGAGTTTCAATAGGTGAGACAGGCCACCTCTCCAGGTGCTAGGGTACAGTTGCGATTCCTTTCAAGTCGAAGCAGGGGAATTGACCCTCATCTTGAGATGAAGTAGGGGACATGGAGCTCTTCTTGAGTTGTGGTGGGAAACTCGGGACTGCTCTCGTGTGATGATGGGTATCTCAGAGAACCTCTTGAGTTGCATAAAGGGAGTCCAGCCTCCTTTCAAGTTTCAAGTGAGAACTTGTGATTGCTCTTGAGGCATTGCATGGTTAAAGGGCCTCATCTCAGGTTGATGGGGGAATCTCATGTTTTTTCTCTATTTGCAGAGGCAAGCTTAGTGTTCCTCTTGAGTTATGGTGGGGATCTCAGAGAACCTCTCATGTTGCCTCAGGGAAGTCAGCCCTCATTTTAAGTTTTGAGTGTCACCTCAGGAAATCTCTTGAGTCTCTGCAGGGGAATTGGGTCTCATCTCGAGTTAAGGCGGGAAACTCAGGGCTCCTCTCTAGTTTAGACAGGGATCATGGGGTTCCTGCTGACTTTCAACAGGGAGACAGGAATCATCTCATGTTGAGGCATGGATCTCTGCTTTCTTCTCGGGTGTAAGTGGGATCCCAGGCCTCCTGTCATGTTTAGGCTGGGAAGATGGGCTTTTTTGTAGATGCAACAGGGGAGTCAGACATCTCTTCTTGTTGTGAGGGGATACCAGGGTTCCATTCGACTCGGTGGAGGGGAACAAGAACTTATCTCAAGCTGAGGGGAAACTCGGTATGTGTATAACTTGCAGCAGGAAACTCGGGGTTCCTCTCGATTTGCAACATATTAGACAGGCCTCCTCTTGAGGTACAAGGGGAAACTCGGGATTCCTCTTGAGATGAAGCAGAGAATCGGCCCTCATCTCAAGATGAGGTGGGGAACATGGGGCTCTTCTCGAGTTGTGGCAGGAAACTCAGGGTTCCTCTTGAGTAGTGACCCGTACCTCAGGGATACTCTTGAGTTGCATAAAGGGAATCAAGCTTCCTACTGAGTTTTGAGAGGGAACTTGGGATTGTTCTTGAGGCACTGTAGGAGAAAGGGGGCTCATCTCGTGTTAATAGGGGAATCTCGTGATTTTTCTTGAATTGCAGTGGGAAGCATGGGATTCATCTCGAGGTACGACAGGGACTTCAGGGAACCTCTCATGTTGCTTCAGGGAAGTCATGTCTCTTTTTGAGTTGTGAGGGGGAGCACAGGATGGCTCTTGAGTCACTGCAGGGGAATGGGGCCTCATCTTGAGTGAGGGGGGAAATCTTGTGTTGTTTCTCAAGTTGCGGCAGGAAGCTTTGAGTTCATCTCGGGTTGGGACAGGGAACTCAGGGAACCTCTCATGTCGCCTCAGGAAAGTCAAACCTCCTTTCAAGTTGCGAGGAGCATGTCGGGATTCCTCTTGAGTCATTGCAGGGGATTAGGGACTCTTCTCAAATTGAGGTGGGAATTTCATTGTTCCTCTTCAGTTGTGACAGGGACCTCAGAGTCCCTATCGAGTTTCAACAGGGGTCAGAGTTCGTCTTATTTTGTGGCATGGAACTCGATTTTCCTCTCGAGTTGTAAAAGGGGGGTCAAGCCTGCTTTTGAGTTTTGAGGGGGAACTCAGGATTCACCTCCGGGTGCTGCAGGGGAAAATGGCCTCATCTTGCATTGAGGGGGGAATCTTGTGATTTTACTCGAATCATGACAGGAACATTGGGGTTCCTCTCGAGTCGTGACAAGGACCTCAGGGAACTTCTCTTGTTGCCTCAGGGAAGTCAAGTCTCTTTCGAATTGCAAGAGGGAGAATGGGATTGCACTGAAGTCACTGCAGGGTAATCGGGCCATTTCTCGCATGAGGGGGGAATCTCCTGGCACTTCTCGAGTGGTGGGTGGACACTTGGGTTCCTATCGAGTTGCAATGGTGACCTCAGAGAACCTCACATATTGCGTCAAGAAAGTCAGGCCTCCTTTCAAGTTGCAAGGGACACCTCGGAATTCTTCTCAAGTTGCTGCAAGGGAATAATACCTTATTTAGTGTTGAGGTTCGAAACTCAGGGTTCCTCTCCAGTTGTGACAGGGATCTTGGGATTCCTATCGAGTTTCAACAGGGGAGTCATGCTTCGTCTCATGTTGAGACATGGAACTCCACTGTTCTGTCAAGTTGTAAAAGGGGAGTCAGGCCATATGTCAAGTTGAAGCGGGGAACTTGGGCTTTTTTGGAGGTGTATCAGGGGAGTCAGACCTCCTTTCTGATTGTGAGGGGATACTCCGTGTTCCATTCGAGTTGGTGAAGGGGAATCAGGCCTTATCTAGAGTTGAAGGGAAACTGGTTGTCCTTTTGCCTTGTGGCAGGAACAGTGGGGTTCCTCTCGAGTTTCAACAGGTGAGACAGGACTGCTCTTGAGATGCGAGGGAAAAGTCAGGATTACTCTTGAGTCGAAGCAGGGGAATCATCCCTCCTCTCGAGATGAGGTGGGGAACACGGGGCTCTTTTCACGCTGCAGCAGGAAACTAGGCATTCTCGAGTTGTGATGGGTAATCCTGGCAACCTCTTGAATTGCATAAAGGGAGTCAAGCCTTCTTTCACATCCCAATTGGGAACTCTGGATTGCTTTCAAGACTCTTCAGGGGAAAAGGGCCTCATCTAGCTTTGAAGGGGCAATCTCGTTGTTTTCTCGAGTTGTGGCCTGAAGCATGAGGTTCCTCTCGAGTTGCGATGGGGTCCTCAAGGAACCTCTCGTCTTGTCTCAGGGAAGTCAAGTCTCCTTTTGAGGTGCGAGGGGTGTGTGTGATTGCTCTCGAGTCACTGCAAGAGAATTGGGCCTTATCTCGCATTCAGGGGGGAATCTCCTGATGTTTCTCAAGTTGTAGCAGGAAGCTTTGTGTTCCTCTCGCATTGTGACATGGTCCTCTGGGTATCTCTCATGTTGCTTCAGGGAAGTCAGGCCTCCTTTCCAGTTGCAGAAGACACCTCAGGATTCCTCTCAAATCTCTGCAGGGGAATAGGGCCTCATCTCAAGTGGAGGTATGAAACACAGGATTCCTTTCTAATTGCAACAGGGATCTCAGAGTTCCTATTGCATTTCAACAAGTGAGTTTCCCTCATCTTGTTTTGGGGCATATAACTCCCCTTTCCTTTCGAGTTGTAAAAGGGATATCAGGACTTCTGTCGGGTTCAGGTGGGGAATTTGGGCTTTTTCTAGATGTGCAGCAGGAGAGTCAGGCCTCCCTTCATGTTGTGAGGAGATAGTAGTGGTTCAATTTGAGTTTGTGCAGGGGGATTAGGCCTTGTCTCAAGCTGAGGGGGAACTCGATGTTCTTTTGATTTGTGGTGGGAACCACGGGGTTCCTCTTGGGTTTCAGTAGGTGAGAAAGGCCTCCTCTTGATGTGTGAGTGGAAAGTTGTGTTTCTGATGAGTCAAAGCAGAGGAATCTCGAGATGAGGTGGGGAACACGGGGCCCTTCTTGAGTTGTGACAGGAGACTTAGTGTTCTTCTGAGTGGTGACATAATGTCGGGGAACCTCTTGAGTTGCATAAACCGTGTAAAGCCCTCCTTTCGAGTTTCAAGAGAGAATTCAGTATTGCTCTCGAGGCACTGCTGGGGAAAAGGGCCTGATCTCCCGTTGAGGAGGGAATCTCTTTGTGTTTCTCGAATTGTGGAGAGAAGGTTTGGGATCCTCTCAAGTTGCAATGGGAATGTCAGGGAACCTCTCATGTTGCCTCAGAGACATCAGGCTTCCTTTTAAGTTGTGTGGGGCACCTCGAGATTCTTCTCGAGTCACTGCAGGTGAATAAGTCCTCATTTCGTGATGAGGGGGGAATCTTGTGGTTTTTCTCAAGTTGCAATGGGAAGCTTGGGGTTCCTCTCAAGTTGAGATGAGGATCTCAGGGAAGCTCACTTGTTACTTCAGATAAGTCAGGCCTCAGTTCAAGCTGTGAGGGGCACCTCGGGATTTCTCTCAAGTCACTTCAGGAGAGTCAGACTTCATCTCGAGTTGAGGTGGGAAACTCAAGTGTCCTCTTCAGTTGCGCCAGGGATCTCTTGGTTCCTATCGAGTTTCAAAAAGGGAGTGAGGCCTTGTCTCATTTTGAGACATGGATCTCTGCTTTCCTCCCAAGTTGTAACATGGATGTCAGGACTCCTGTTGCATTGAGGCAGGGAACTTGGACTTTTTTGTCGGTGCAACAGTGGAGTCAGACCTCCGTTCATATAGTGATGGCATACCTGGGGCTCCATTTTAGTTGCTGCAGGGGAATAGGGCCTCATCTCGAGTTAAGGGGTAATCGTGTGGTTTTTCTCAAGTTGTAGTGGGAAGCTTGGGGTTCCTCTCGAGTTGCAACAGGGACCTCAGGGAGCCTCTCATCTTGCCTCAGGGAAGTCAAGTCTCCTTTCGAGATGCAAGAGGGAGCATGGGATCGCTTTCAAGTCATTGATGGGGAATAAGGCTTCATTTTAAGTTGAAGCAGGAAACTCAGGATTCCTCTCCATTTGGGACAGGGATCTTGGGATTCTTATCGAGTTTGAACTGGGTGTCAAGCCTTGGCTCTTGTTGAGGCATGGAACTCTGCTTTCCTCTCTAGTTATAAAAGGGGTGTCAGATCTCCTGTCCAACTGAGGTGGGAAGCTGAGGCTTTTTCTAGAGGTGCAACAAGGGAGTCAGACCTCCCTTCCTGTTATGAGGTGATACTCAATGTCCGTTCAAGTTGGCACAGGGGAATCAGGCCTTATCTTGAGTTGAGGGGGAACTCAATGTACTTTTGACTTACAGAGGAACCTCGGGGTTCCTATCAAGTTTCAATAGGTGAGAAAGGTCTCCACTTGAGTTGCGAGGGGAAAGTTGGGATTCTCCTGAAGACAAATCAGGAGAATCAGCCCTCATTTCGCGATGAGGTGGGGAACACAGGGCTCATCTCAAGTTGTGGCAGGAAACTCGTGGTTCCACTTGAGTGGTGATGGGTATCTCTACTCTTGAGTTGCATAAAGGGAGTCAAGCTTCCTATTTAGTTTCATGAAGGAAGTTGGGTTTGTTTTTGAGGTGCTGCAGGGGGAAAAGGCCTCATCTTGCATTAATGGAGGAATCTTGTGGTTTTTCTCGAATTGCGGTGGTAAGTTTGGGGTTCCTCTCAAGTTGCAATGGGGACTTCAGGGGCTCTCAGTTGCCTCAGTGAAGTGCTTCTCCTTTTGAGTAGGGAGGGTGAGCATGGGATTGCTCCGAAGTCACTGCAGGGGAATCAGGCCTCATCTTGTATTTAATGGGGAATCTCGGGTGTTTCTTGAATTATGGCAGAAAACTCAGGGTTCCTGTCGAGTCTTGATGGGGACCTCAGGTAGCCTCTCTCCTTGCCTCAGATAAGTCAACTTTCCTTTCAAGTTACATGGGGATCTCAGTATTGGACTCGAGTCCCTGCAGGGAAATTGGCCTCGTCATGCACTGATGGGGGAATCTCGTGGTTTTTCTCAAGTTGCCATAGGACTCGAGGTGCGATGGGGACCTCAGGGGGCCTCTTGTCTTGCCTCGGGGAAGTCTAGTCTCATTTCGAGTTGTGAGGGGGAGTGAGGGAGAGCTCTCAAGTCACTGCAGGGGAGTCCCACCTCATTTCATTGATCAGGGAATCTTGTGGTGTTTGAGTTGTGGCAGGAAGGTTTGCGATCCTCTCGAGTTGTGACAGGGAAATCAAGGAACCTCTCATGTTGCCTCAGGGAAGTCAGGCCTCCTTTCAAGTTCCGAGGGGGCACCTCGGGATTCCTCTGGAGCTGCTGCAGACAAATAGGGTCACTTCTTAATTTGAGGTGGGAAACTCAAGGTCCCTTTCCAGTTTCAAGAGGAATCTTGGGGTTCCTATCGAGTTTCTACAGGGGAGTCAGGGATCATTTCTTTTTCAGACATGGAATTCTGCTTTCCTTTCGAGTTGTAAAAGAGGTTTACTCCTGTTGAGTTGAGGCGGGGAACGTCAGCTTTTTCTAGGGTACAAAAGAGAAGTCAGACCTCCCTTCATGTTGTGAGAGGATACTTCGGATTCCATTCAAGTCAGTGCATGAGAATCAGTCATTATCTCGAGTTGAGGGGAACTTGGTGTCCTTTCAACTTGTGGCCGGTACCGTGTGGTTCCTCTTGATTTTCAATAGTTGAGACAGGACTCCTCTTGAAGTGAAGGGAAAGTTGGGATTCCTGTTGAGTCCAAGTTGGGTAGTTGTCCCTCATCTGAAGATGAATTGGGGAACACAGCACTCTTCTCGAGTTGTGTCAGGAGACCCAGGATTCCGTTTGAGTGGGGATGGGTAGTTCAGGGAACCTCTTGAGTTGTATAAAGGGAGTCAAGCCTCCTTTCAAGTTTTGGTAGGGAACTTCGGATTACTCCGGATGAGCTGCAGGGGAAAAGGGCTTCATCTCGCATTGAGGAGGGACTCTCATGATTTTTCTCAAATCGTGGCAGGAAGCTTTGGGTTACTCTCGAGTTATGATGGGGTCTTTGGGAAACGTCTCGTGTTGCCTCAGGAAAGTCAAATCTCCTTTCAAGTTGCGAGGGGGGATGTGGGATTGCTCTCAAATAACTGTAGGGGAATCAGACCTCATTTTGCTTTGAGGGAGAAATTTCATGCTGTCTCTGAGGTTGCGGTGGGATGTTTTGAGTTCCTCTTGAGATGTGACATATCTCCACACCACCACCCTTCCTGACCTTCAACATGGGATAGCTCTTCTAGGCCTTCCTGCACCTGTGCAACCACAGCTCCTTGGACGTTGGGTTGTTCCTCCCAGCTGCCGCCCCTAGCCTTGGGTGCTGCCTCTGGTCTCAGGCGTAGGGTGGCTCCTCCTGGCCACAGCTCCTGGGCTCGGACATGGGGTGGCTTCTCTCGGCAGTCGTCCCTAGCCTCGGATGCAGGTTGGCTCCTCCCAGTCATTGCCTCTGGTCTTGGACACGGGGTGGGTCCCCCCTGCCACAGTGGCTTCACTTTGCTGGAGCAGCCATGAAGAGATACCCCACGCCCAAGGTAAGAGAAACCCAAATAAGATGGTAGGTGTTGCAAGAGGGCATCAGAGGGCAGACACACTGAAGCCATACTCACAGAAAACTAGTCAATCTGATCACACTAGGACCACACCATTGTCTAACTCAATGAAACTAAACCATGCCCACAGGGCAATTCAAGATGGGCGGGTCATGGTGGAGAGGTCTGACAGAATGTGGTCTGCCGGAGAAGGGAATGGCAAACCACTTCAGTATTCTTGCCTTGAGAACCACATGAACAGTATGAAAAGGCAAAATGATAGGATACTGAAAGAGGAACTCCCCAGGTCTATAGGTGCCCAATATGCTATTGGAGATCAGTGGAGAAATAACTCCAGAAAGAATGAAGGGATTGAGTCAAAGCAAAATCAAAACCCAGCTGTGGGTGTGACTGGTGATAGAAGAAAGATCTGATGCTGTAAAGAACAATATTGCATAGGAACCTGGAATGTCAGGTCCATGAATCAAGGCAAATTGGAAGTGGTCAAACAAGAGATGGCAAGAGTGAATGTCGACATTCTAGGAATCAGCGAACTAAAATGGACTGGAANAAAAGTCAGGATTACTCTTGAGTCGAAGCAGGGGAATCATCCCTCCTCTCGAGATGAGGTGGGGAACACGGGGCTCTTTTCACGCTGCAGCAGGAAACTAGGCATTCTCGAGTTGTGATGGGTAATCCTGGCAACCTCTTGAATTGCATAAAGGGAGTCAAGCCTTCTTTCACATCCCAATTGGGAACTCTGGATTGCTTTCAAGACTCTTCAGGGGAAAAGGGCCTCATCTAGCTTTGAAGGGGCAATCTCGTTGTTTTCTCGAGTTGTGGCCTGAAGCATGAGGTTCCTCTCGAGTTGCGATGGGGTCCTCAAGGAACCTCTCGTCTTGTCTCAGGGAAGTCAAGTCTCCTTTTGAGGTGCGAGGGGTGTGTGTGATTGCTCTCGAGTCACTGCAAGAGAATTGGGCCTTATCTCGCATTCAGGGGGGAATCTCCTGATGTTTCTCAAGTTGTAGCAGGAAGCTTTGTGTTCCTCTCGCATTGTGACATGGTCCTCTGGGTATCTCTCATGTTGCTTCAGGGAAGTCAGGCCTCCTTTCCAGTTGCAGAAGACACCTCAGGATTCCTCTCAAATCTCTGCAGGGGAATAGGGCCTCATCTCAAGTGGAGGTATGAAACACAGGATTCCTTTCTAATTGCAACAGGGATCTCAGAGTTCCTATTGCATTTCAACAAGTGAGTTTCCCTCATCTTGTTTTGGGGCATATAACTCCCCTTTCCTTTCGAGTTGTAAAAGGGATATCAGGACTTCTGTCGGGTTCAGGTGGGGAATTTGGGCTTTTTCTAGATGTGCAGCAGGAGAGTCAGGCCTCCCTTCATGTTGTGAGGAGATAGTAGTGGTTCAATTTGAGTTTGTGCAGGGGGATTAGGCCTTGTCTCAAGCTGAGGGGGAACTCGATGTTCTTTTGATTTGTGGTGGGAACCACGGGGTTCCTCTTGGGTTTCAGTAGGTGAGAAAGGCCTCCTCTTGATGTGTGAGTGGAAAGTTGTGTTTCTGATGAGTCAAAGCAGAGGAATCTCGAGATGAGGTGGGGAACACGGGGCCCTTCTTGAGTTGTGACAGGAGACTTAGTGTTCTTCTGAGTGGTGACATAATGTCGGGGAACCTCTTGAGTTGCATAAACCGTGTAAAGCCCTCCTTTCGAGTTTCAAGAGAGAATTCAGTATTGCTCTCGAGGCACTGCTGGGGAAAAGGGCCTGATCTCCCGTTGAGGAGGGAATCTCTTTGTGTTTCTCGAATTGTGGAGAGAAGGTTTGGGATCCTCTCAAGTTGCAATGGGAATGTCAGGGAACCTCTCATGTTGCCTCAGAGACATCAGGCTTCCTTTTAAGTTGTGTGGGGCACCTCGAGATTCTTCTCGAGTCACTGCAGGTGAATAAGTCCTCATTTCGTGATGAGGGGGGAATCTTGTGGTTTTTCTCAAGTTGCAATGGGAAGCTTGGGGTTCCTCTCAAGTTGAGATGAGGATCTCAGGGAAGCTCACTTGTTACTTCAGATAAGTCAGGCCTCAGTTCAAGCTGTGAGGGGCACCTCGGGATTTCTCTCAAGTCACTTCAGGAGAGTCAGACTTCATCTCGAGTTGAGGTGGGAAACTCAAGTGTCCTCTTCAGTTGCGCCAGGGATCTCTTGGTTCCTATCGAGTTTCAAAAAGGGAGTGAGGCCTTGTCTCATTTTGAGACATGGATCTCTGCTTTCCTCCCAAGTTGTAACATGGATGTCAGGACTCCTGTTGCATTGAGGCAGGGAACTTGGACTTTTTTGTCGGTGCAACAGTGGAGTCAGACCTCCGTTCATATAGTGATGGCATACCTGGGGCTCCATTTTAGTTGCTGCAGGGGAATAGGGCCTCATCTCGAGTTAAGGGGTAATCGTGTGGTTTTTCTCAAGTTGTAGTGGGAAGCTTGGGGTTCCTCTCGAGTTGCAACAGGGACCTCAGGGAGCCTCTCATCTTGCCTCAGGGAAGTCAAGTCTCCTTTCGAGATGCAAGAGGGAGCATGGGATCGCTTTCAAGTCATTGATGGGGAATAAGGCTTCATTTTAAGTTGAAGCAGGAAACTCAGGATTCCTCTCCATTTGGGACAGGGATCTTGGGATTCTTATCGAGTTTGAACTGGGTGTCAAGCCTTGGCTCTTGTTGAGGCATGGAACTCTGCTTTCCTCTCTAGTTATAAAAGGGGTGTCAGATCTCCTGTCCAACTGAGGTGGGAAGCTGAGGCTTTTTCTAGAGGTGCAACAAGGGAGTCAGACCTCCCTTCCTGTTATGAGGTGATACTCAATGTCCGTTCAAGTTGGCACAGGGGAATCAGGCCTTATCTTGAGTTGAGGGGGAACTCAATGTACTTTTGACTTACAGAGGAACCTCGGGGTTCCTATCAAGTTTCAATAGGTGAGAAAGGTCTCCACTTGAGTTGCGAGGGGAAAGTTGGGATTCTCCTGAAGACAAATCAGGAGAATCAGCCCTCATTTCGCGATGAGGTGGGGAACACAGGGCTCATCTCAAGTTGTGGCAGGAAACTCGTGGTTCCACTTGAGTGGTGATGGGTATCTCTACTCTTGAGTTGCATAAAGGGAGTCAAGCTTCCTATTTAGTTTCATGAAGGAAGTTGGGTTTGTTTTTGAGGTGCTGCAGGGGGAAAAGGCCTCATCTTGCATTAATGGAGGAATCTTGTGGTTTTTCTCGAATTGCGGTGGTAAGTTTGGGGTTCCTCTCAAGTTGCAATGGGGACTTCAGGGGCTCTCAGTTGCCTCAGTGAAGTGCTTCTCCTTTTGAGTAGGGAGGGTGAGCATGGGATTGCTCCGAAGTCACTGCAGGGGAATCAGGCCTCATCTTGTATTTAATGGGGAATCTCGGGTGTTTCTTGAATTATGGCAGAAAACTCAGGGTTCCTGTCGAGTCTTGATGGGGACCTCAGGTAGCCTCTCTCCTTGCCTCAGATAAGTCAACTTTCCTTTCAAGTTACATGGGGATCTCAGTATTGGACTCGAGTCCCTGCAGGGAAATTGGCCTCGTCATGCACTGATGGGGGAATCTCGTGGTTTTTCTCAAGTTGCCATAGGACTCGAGGTGCGATGGGGACCTCAGGGGGCCTCTTGTCTTGCCTCGGGGAAGTCTAGTCTCATTTCGAGTTGTGAGGGGGAGTGAGGGAGAGCTCTCAAGTCACTGCAGGGGAGTCCCACCTCATTTCATTGATCAGGGAATCTTGTGGTGTTTGAGTTGTGGCAGGAAGGTTTGCGATCCTCTCGAGTTGTGACAGGGAAATCAAGGAACCTCTCATGTTGCCTCAGGGAAGTCAGGCCTCCTTTCAAGTTCCGAGGGGGCACCTCGGGATTCCTCTGGAGCTGCTGCAGACAAATAGGGTCACTTCTTAATTTGAGGTGGGAAACTCAAGGTCCCTTTCCAGTTTCAAGAGGAATCTTGGGGTTCCTATCGAGTTTCTACAGGGGAGTCAGGGATCATTTCTTTTTCAGACATGGAATTCTGCTTTCCTTTCGAGTTGTAAAAGAGGTTTACTCCTGTTGAGTTGAGGCGGGGAACGTCAGCTTTTTCTAGGGTACAAAAGAGAAGTCAGACCTCCCTTCATGTTGTGAGAGGATACTTCGGATTCCATTCAAGTCAGTGCATGAGAATCAGTCATTATCTCGAGTTGAGGGGAACTTGGTGTCCTTTCAACTTGTGGCCGGTACCGTGTGGTTCCTCTTGATTTTCAATAGTTGAGACAGGACTCCTCTTGAAGTGAAGGGAAAGTTGGGATTCCTGTTGAGTCCAAGTTGGGTAGTTGTCCCTCATCTGAAGATGAATTGGGGAACACAGCACTCTTCTCGAGTTGTGTCAGGAGACCCAGGATTCCGTTTGAGTGGGGATGGGTAGTTCAGGGAACCTCTTGAGTTGTATAAAGGGAGTCAAGCCTCCTTTCAAGTTTTGGTAGGGAACTTCGGATTACTCCGGATGAGCTGCAGGGGAAAAGGGCTTCATCTCGCATTGAGGAGGGACTCTCATGATTTTTCTCAAATCGTGGCAGGAAGCTTTGGGTTACTCTCGAGTTATGATGGGGTCTTTGGGAAACGTCTCGTGTTGCCTCAGGAAAGTCAAATCTCCTTTCAAGTTGCGAGGGGGGATGTGGGATTGCTCTCAAATAACTGTAGGGGAATCAGACCTCATTTTGCTTTGAGGGAGAAATTTCATGCTGTCTCTGAGGTTGCGGTGGGATGTTTTGAGTTCCTCTTGAGATGTGACATATCTCCACACCACCACCCTTCCTGACCTTCAACATGGGATAGCTCTTCTAGGCCTTCCTGCACCTGTGCAACCACAGCTCCTTGGACGTTGGGTTGTTCCTCCCAGCTGCCGCCCCTAGCCTTGGGTGCTGCCTCTGGTCTCAGGCGTAGGGTGGCTCCTCCTGGCCACAGCTCCTGGGCTCGGACATGGGGTGGCTTCTCTCGGCAGTCGTCCCTAGCCTCGGATGCAGGTTGGCTCCTCCCAGTCATTGCCTCTGGTCTTGGACACGGGGTGGGTCCCCCCTGCCACAGTGGCTTCACTTTGCTGGAGCAGCCATGAAGAGATACCCCACGCCCAAGGTAAGAGAAACCCAAATAAGATGGTAGGTGTTGCAAGAGGGCATCAGAGGGCAGACACACTGAAGCCATACTCACAGAAAACTAGTCAATCTGATCACACTAGGACCACACCATTGTCTAACTCAATGAAACTAAACCATGCCCACAGGGCAATTCAAGATGGGCGGGTCATGGTGGAGAGGTCTGACAGAATGTGGTCTGCCGGAGAAGGGAATGGCAAACCACTTCAGTATTCTTGCCTTGAGAACCACATGAACAGTATGAAAAGGCAAAATGATAGGATACTGAAAGAGGAACTCCCCAGGTCTATAGGTGCCCAATATGCTATTGGAGATCAGTGGAGAAATAACTCCAGAAAGAATGAAGGGATTGAGTCAAAGCAAAATCAAAACCCAGCTGTGGGTGTGACTGGTGATAGAAGAAAGATCTGATGCTGTAAAGAACAATATTGCATAGGAACCTGGAATGTCAGGTCCATGAATCAAGGCAAATTGGAAGTGGTCAAACAAGAGATGGCAAGAGTGAATGTCGACATTCTAGGAATCAGCGAACTAAAATGGACTGGAATGGATGAATTTAACTCAGATGACAATTATATCTACTATTGTGGGCAAGAATCCCTCAGAAGAAATGGAGTAGCCATCATGGTCAACAAAAGAGTCCAAAGTGCAATACTTAGATGCANTCTACTATTGTGGGCAAGAATCCCTCAGAAGAAATGGAGTAGCCATCATGGTCAACAAAAGAGTCCAAAGTGCAATACTTAGATGCAATGTCAAAATAACAGAATGATCTCTGTTCGTTTCCAAGGCAAACCATTCAATATCACAGTAATCTAAGTCTATGTCCTGCCGGGGTCCAGCCCCGGTGAATCCAGGGTAATTCGAAGCATGGACGGTGTCGGCGTCTTAGAAATAATTATTTATTTAGAAATATAAGATTAGAAAATAATAGTATAGTGGGGAAATTAAGTGGAGAAAAGAGGCTTAATAACTTGGTTTACATGGAAAGCCAACAAAACCTCGAGACAAGAGGTTTGCACCATCTACGTGGGCCACCGGAGTCCTCTTGAATATTGGGGGGTGCCCCATCTTGGGCACACCCTGACGTGGATCTTAGAAGTCAGGGCAAGTAAGTAGACATGGCGAGCCTCCACGCCCCAGATGGGAATTCAGCCAGAAATTAGAGTAAA
>SJYA01005075.1:0-27946 GCA_006410615.1 Neotragus moschatus
TTGTGTCTGCATCATTTTGAACTAGTTAACATGACCGACTACCTCCAATCCTGCATAGAGTTTATTGTGGCAATTAACTTTTTAAAAATATTCAGTGGTTACAATTTATTTAGATTCTATGAAGTGTTTTATCATCCATTCATCTCTTCATTTCTGACTGTTTAATAATTTCATATTATCATTTTGGAATGATTTTCCATCTTTTTTCTCTTTGAGAATCTGAAACATACTTATTTTAAGGTAAAATAAGTATAAAAATATTCTCATTTGATTTGGGTGAAATTACTTTTTTATAGTGGATGCTAGCAGCTATCCTTTATAGTTTAACATTCTCTATATATTTTCAAAATTTTGTTTGAAAATATATTACTAACTAGGAAACATTTATTTTTTGTCACTTCTTTTCCTTTTTGAGCTCTTTTTTCCATGTTTCCTTTCTAGTTTGTTACTTTATAGGTGTCTCCACTCAATCCTGACAACCAATATCTGTANTTGTGTCTGCATCATTTTGAACTAGTTAACATGACCGACTACCTCCAATCCTGCATAGAGTTTATTGTGACAATTAACTTTTTAAAAATATTCAGTGGTTACAATTTATTTAGATTCTATGAAGTATTTTATCATCTATTCATCTCTTCATTGCAGACTGTTTAATAATTCCATATTATCATTTTGGAATGATTTTCCATCTTTTTTCTCTTTGAGAATCTGAAGCATACTTATTTTAAGGTAAAATAAGTATAAAGAATATTCTCATTTGATTTGGGTGAATTTACTTTTTTATACTGGATGCTAGCAGCTTTCCTTTATAGTTCAACACTCTCTATATATTTTCAAATTTTTGTTTGAAAATATACTACTAACTACGAAACATTTATTTTTTGTCACTTCTTTTCCTTTTTGAGCTCTTTTTTCCATGTTTCCTTTCTAATTTGTTACTTTATAGGTGTCTCCACTCAATCCTGACAACCAATATCTGTATAAATGTTTGGAACATTTGTNTGAAATTACTTTTTTATAGTGGATGCTAGCAGCTATCCTTTATAGTTTAACATTCTCTATATATTTTCAAAATTTTGTTTGAAAATATATTACTAACTAGGAAACATTTATTTTTTGTCACTTCTTTTCCTTTTTGAGCTCTTTTTTCCATGTTTCCTTTCTAGTTTGTTACTTTATAGGTGTCTCCACTCAATCCTGACAACCAATATCTGTATAAATGTTTGGAACATTTGTTGCATGGTTATATTGAAGATAGCATGGAGATGATAGCAAGCCAGTGGTTCGTATTCTATTTGTAAGAGTGTATCTGTGTCATTATAAGTTCATTTCAGTCGCTCAGCCATGTCCAACTCTTTCTGACCCCATGGACTGCAGCATACCAGGTCACCCTGTCCATCACTAACTTGCAGAGTTTACTCAAACTCATATCTATTGAGTCGGTGATGCCATCCAAACATCGCATCCTCTGTCATCCCCTTCTCCTCCCGCCTTCAGTCTTGCCCAGCATGAGGGTCTTTTCCAGTAAGTTAGATCTTCACATCAGGTGGCCAAAGTATTGGAGTTTCATCTTCAGCATCAGTGCTTCCAATGAATATTCAGGACGGTTTCCATTAGGATGGAATGGTGGGATCTTTGCGACCCCATGGACTGTACCCACCAGGCTCCTCTCTCCATGGGGATTCTCTAAGCAAGAATACTGCAGTGAGTCACCATGCCATTCTCCAGGGGATCTCCAAACCCAGGGATTGAACCCAGGTCTCCTGCATTTCAGGCAGATTCTTTACCAGCTGAGCTACCAGGGAAGACCAAGAATATTGGCGTGGGTAGCCTGTGTCTTCTTCAGGGGAACTTCTGAACCCAGTAGTAAAACTGGGGTCTCTTGCACTGCAGATAGATTCGTTACCAGCTGAGCTACAAGGGAAGCTTTTCTTAGGTGTATCGGTTCAGTTCAGTTCAGTGGCTCAGTCGTGTCCAACTCCTTGCAACCCCATGAATTGCAGCACACAAGGCCTCCCTGTCCATCACCAACTCCCGGAGTTTACTCAAACTCACATCCATTGAGTCGGTGATGCCATTNTCCATTAGGATGGAATGGTGGGATCTTTGCGACCCCATGGACTGTACCCACCAGGCTCCTCTCTCCATGTGGATTCTCTAAGCAAGAATACTGGAGTGAGTCACCATGCCTTTCTCCAGGGGATCTCCAAACCCAGGGATTGAACCCAGGTCTCCTGCATTTCAGGCAGATCCTTTACCAGCTGAGCTACCAGGGAAGACCAAGAATATTGGCGTGGGTAGCCTATGTCTTCTTCAGGGGAACTTCTGAACCCAGTAGTAAAACTGGGGTCTCTTGCATTGCAGATAGATTCGTTACCAGCTGAGCTACAAGGGAAGCTTCTCTTAGGTGTATCGGTTCAGTTCAGTTCAGTGGCTCAGTCGTGTCCAACTCCTTGCGACCCCATGAATTGCGGCACACAAGGCTTCCCTGTCTATCACCAACTCCCGGAGTTTACTCAAACTCACATCCACTGAGTCGGTGATGCCATTCAGCCATCTCATCCTCTGTCATCCCCTTTTCCTCCTGCCTCCGATCCCTCCCAGCGTCAGACTCTCTTCCAATGAGTCAACCTTCGTATGAGGTGGCCAAAGTACTGAAGTTTCAGTTTTAGCATCATTCCTTCCAAAGAACACCCAGGGCTGATCTCCTTTAGAATGGACTGGTTGGATCTCCTTGCAGTCCAAGGGACTCTCAAGAGTCTTTTCCAACACCACAAGCTCTAATGCATCAATTCTTCAGCGCTCAGCTTTATTCACAGTCCAACTCTCACATCCATACATGACCTTTGGAAAAACCATAGCCTTGACTAGACGGACCTTTACTGGCAAAGTAGTGTCTCTGCTTTTGAATATGCTATCTAGGTTGGTCATACCTTTTCTTCCAAGGAGTAAGCGTCTTTTACTTTCCTGGCTGCAATCACCATCTGCATTTTGGAGCCCCAAAAAATAAAGTCTGACACTGTTTCCACTGTTTCCCCACATCTATTTCCCATGAAGTGATGGGACCGGATGCCATGATCTTCNCTTTTCCATATTTTGGATGCTCATTTTAAATTCATTTTTTAGGCACTTATTTTTCAGTTGTATGCTCCCTTGGTTTTAAATAACATCTTTATGCTGACAATACATCAATTTATATCCCCAATCAAGACCTAGTCTCTATGTCCCAGACAATTACGTGTCAGTAATTCATTGTTAATTGGCTGATTGGACTAAAAGGCCTAGAGACCATGTTGGGAGCCTTGTCTTCACCTACAGTTTTCTTGGCTCAAGTGTTAATCTCACTATTTTTGTATTGGTGAAACTTAACCCTTGATGTCTTTTTCAGTGTGGTATCTGTGCTCCGCTGGTGTATGATGTTGTTTCCTCACCTCCTTCTAAAGTGTACCACACTGACATGCATAGAAATAGGACCCTGGCTCAAAGAGAGATGCAACTAAATTCTTAGCAAGACAGTGGTCATATGAGAAATTCAATAAGTTAACTTATCAAGTGGCCCAACCTGGGCAAAACTCCTGTACTAAATCAAGTATCTCATGGATCATGTGATCCCATGATATCCATTTATTTCCATCAAATGCATGACAACTTAGCTTAACTGTCCCTTACTCCTGGTGTGGGCATGCTTAGTTACTGAGTCATGTCTGACTCTCTATGATCCCATGGATGGTAGCCTTCCAGGTTCCTCTGTCCATGGCAGTTCCCTGGCAAGATTTCTGGAGTGGGTTGTCATTTTCTTCTCCAAGGGATCTTCCTGATCCAAAGATCAAACACTTAACTCTTGCATCTCCTTCATTTGTAGGTGGATTATTAACTACTGAATCACCTGGGAAGCCCTTCCATTATGCCTCACCACAACTTAAATCCTAGAGCTGATTTCGAAAGACCTAAATGATCCAGTAACAAATCATTCCATTCTCCTCTTCTAGCTAACCTATTTGGTTTAGCTATCTTCAAGATGCAAAGCACTTCTGTGTGGGAGGAGAGAGACACATGTACTGGGTATGGAGTGGTGTGAGACAGGATAGGAAACTCACCTCCTGACCTCATTCGTTGGCAGAAAGATATGATGATTTNCGAAAGACCTAAATGATCCAGTAACAAATCATTCCATTCTCCTCTTCTAGCTAACCTATTTGGTTTAGCTATCTTCAAGATGCAAAGCACTTCTGTGTGGGAGGAGAGAGACACATGTACTGGGTATGGAGTGGTGTGAGACAGGATAGGAAACTCACCTCCTGACCTCATTCGTTGGCAGAAAGATATGATGATTTTCTTATCTAACCATGACCCTCATGATAATGATGTCAGAGAATGTATGTGCTAAGGATTTCTAGTTTTCCACAGCCTGACTACTTGTCTGGAAAGCAAACAACAAAAGAACACTGGAACTTCTGGCATGATGTTGAAAAGCAGGGCTCAGAAAGCCAGTTACTGGAGTCCCAAACTGTTTCCACTTACAACATCTACCTTAGACAAAAGAACTGGGAGCTTAGTCATTCCAGCTCTGTTCTGCACTGGGAAATACTTCCCAATGGGTGTCTCTCCTGATGGGATTATTTATAAGTGAAGTCATTAGATTATAGAGGAAACTGCCACCTTTATTNTCCCAAACTGTTTCCACTTACAACATCTACCTTAGACAAAAGAACTGGGAGCTTAGTCATTCCAGCTCTGTTCTGCACTGGGAAATACTTCCCAATGGGTGTCTCTCCTGATGGGATTATTTATAAGTGAAGTCATTAGATTATAGAGGAAACTGCCACCTTTATTAGATTAAATTCATTTTAATTAGTGAAGATTTACTCTCTAGAATAAAATATCCATCTTTTAGACAGTACAATTTATTTAAATTATAAACATTGTCATTAAGTTACTAGCATCATAACACATGTGTGCTATTAGCAATATAGAAAATATTTATCTTGTTGGAAGAGATCATGAAGAGGACATGAATGACTGCTTGTTGATCTACAAACTGGGCCTAGGCAACTTGAAGCTCCTCAGATCCTCCCCATCCTTGAAATGTACTTCTGCCTACTGTTCCCACAGTGGGAGATGTGACATCATGTGAACAGTATGTGACTGAACTCAGTGAAAGTGACGTTGCTCAGTCATGTCTGACTTTTTGTGATCCCATGGACTGTAGCCTATCAGGCTCCTCCATCCATGGGATTTTCCAGGCAAGAATGCCGGAGTGGATTGCCATTTCCTTCTCCAGGGGATCTTCCCCACCCAGGAATTGAACCTGTGTCTTCCGCATTGCAGGTAGACGGTTTATTGTCTGAGCCACAAGGGAAGGTCCAGGTGGCTCAGTTAAGCACTCTATATAAACTCATAAGAGTCTGGCCTGTGGGCATGGAGATCTAGTTCTCTTGTGGTACCCAAGAAAAGCCTCATTACTAAGTTCCCTTGCTTATTAAACCTGCCACCTCCCCCCTCTGGAGTCTGGCTCTTCCTTGGGTCTCTCCCTGCCCTCTGAGTATGGGGGTTATTCCAAATTTAACCAGGGATATTTCCAAGGATATGGACCAACAGATCTGAGTATATGGTAGATATTTTGCTCACTATTTGCAATCTCTCTCCAACCTGAAATCTAGAAATATGAAGGGTAACAACTGTTATCTACATTTTAGATTGGAGTGTGAGACCTTTTAGAATTCAGTCAAAACCTTTTCATCTTTTTCTTTCCAGTATAATACATCACCCCACCCAACGTTTCTGAATTAGAGGTCACCTACAATATTTTTTCCTATCATATATAAACTATTTGGCAAAGTATTAAAGACATACGTTAAATATATATGGCATATGTATATTCATTCTATGCATCATATGTGCATCACTTAGTCATGTCTGTCTCTTTGCAACTGCATAAACTGTGGTCTGTCAGGCTCTTCTTTCCATGGAATTCTCCAGGCAAGAATACTGGAGTGGGTAGACATTTCCTTCTCCAGGAGACCTTCCTGACCCAGGGATCAATCTTCAGTCTCCTTTTACCATCTGAGCAAACTGGGAAGCTCTATGCATTATATATCTATTAAGAATTTAGGTTATTTCTAGTTTACTCATATTCTTTTCTTCATCTCCAGTCATTTTTTTCTGTATAAAAACTAAATTATATCTTATATGATTCTATGTATCTATGCTTTGTCATCACTTCCTCAAGTCCATTCAGTGTGAAGTTATTTAAGTTACAGTCCCATTTTCATCAAGGAGAACACTATTCTCCAAGGGACCTTAAAAATGTCTATGTTTCAATTTTAATGACAATTCTATTTGATTTTCTGACACTTTTTGACAGNCATTCTTTTCTTCATCTCCAGTCATTTTTTTTCTGTATAAAAACTATATTATATCTTATATGACTCTATGTATCTATGCTTTGTCATCACTTCCTCAAGTCCATTCAGTGTGAAGCTATTTAAGTTACAGTCCCATCTTCATCAAGGAGAACACTATTCTCCAAGGGACCTTAAAAATGTCTATGTTTCAATTTTAATGACAATTCTATTTGATTTTCTGACACTTTTTGACAGAGCTGATTGCCCTCTTTTTCCAAAATTCTTCCTTTACTTTACACTCAAGCTCTTCCTTGTGATCTTCATACAAAACCTGCCAATCCTTCTCTGTCTTTATTGTTAAATCTTCCTTTCTTACCTTTAAATGCTGGGATATCTGGGACTTGTTAGCTGTTCTCCTTGCCTACTCAGTGTTCATTCTCTAGGTGGGCTCATACCACCCTATGTCTTCTACTCCATTGTTTTGCAAAGGTTTCAGCATTTGTCTTTAAGTTGAACTCTAGACTTGAAAAGTTTAACTGTTTACTTATCGCTACTTGAGTGTTTAATAGACTGGCTAAATTTAGTGTTTCCAGGACAGTACTGTTGAGTCCCCTCCTTTTAAAACTAAACAGACACAAAATCTGCTTTTTTTCTTCCCGATTTTACATTTTTTAGAATATGACCCATGATTATTTTAACTGCTCCAGAGAAGACCTTAGAAGACATTTTCTTTTCTTCTTCATTCTCTTACTTCTATCATCTAAATTAACAAGCTTTTTTTTTTTTTTTTTCCAGNATGTTTAATAGAATGGCTAAATTTAGTGTTTCCAGGACAGTACTGTTGAGTCCCCTCCTTTTAAAACTAAACAAACACAAAATCTGCTTTTTTTCTTCCCGATTTTACATTTTTCAGAATACGACCCATGATTATTTTAACTGCTCCAGAGAAGATCTTAGAAGACATTCTCTTTTCCTCTTCATTCTCTTACATCTATCATCTAAATTAACAAGCTTTTTTTTTTTTTTTTTCCCAGGTCTGGGTTTGATCAGTGATTTAGAGTTTACCACCCTTTTCAAAGTCACAATTGAATCTCATGTCGAATCTCTAGCAGGTCTCTTTTTTCCCACTCTTGCCCCTCTACACAGTATTTCTACTCAAGAAATAAACTTTTCATTTGAAAATACAAATCATATAATCAAACTGTACAGTTTAAAATATCACAATGGTTTTCCTTCTTTCTCAGGAAAAAAAAATGTTTATCATAAGGATGTATCAGTCCAATGTAATATGCTGATGTTCACACCACAAAATGATTTTTCTCTAGCCACACTGACCATCCTGATGTAATTTTCTGGGTATTTGCATTTTCTGTTCCTTCTATCTGAAATAATTTCTCTACAGATCTTTGCATCATTTACCTTTTACTATACCAAAACCTCAAATTAAATGTCATTTCTTCAGAAAAGATGTTCTTATAAAATATACCCTTCTTTACTGTCCCCAATAAGCATTTTTTGGCACTTAGTTGGAGCTCAACAAGCATTTACTAAATGAATGAAATACAATACAAATCATATGTATTACTATTGATTCTTAAGTCCACATGGTTACTTATCTAGAATATAGGTGCTGCCCAAGGAATGTGTAAAAATATGAACAAATATTTTTTGTGTTCCAGGATTGTCTCAATGAACACTTTTATTAAAAAAAAAAAAAAAAGATTTTACAAAATTATGGACTCCTGAAAATTATAGTAATGTATTAATGAAGAGTAAAAAGGTGTATAAAGTTTTAAAAGCTGTAAACATGCTGATCTTACATATTTTCTTAATGTCCAACCATCACAGATGAGGAATTCATAGTGTCCAAGCACATCTCCTCCTTGTCAGGTACAGGGATCATCTCTTTATGTGTTTTTTATTGCCAGTTGCACCATTTCTTCATAATTCTTGTGTTTCCCTAAGAAAAAGATGGTAGTGCTCATATTATTCACTCCCTAGTTTTTTGAACCTTGTTTTTGCTGAATAGTATAGAATATCTACCCCTTTATTTTTTCAATAGTTGTCACTTAGGTACTGGTCACATTGTTACTCTGACACCTCATGCATTGTGTCTACTGTGCAGCAATGACTCTCTCAAAGGCTTTTACTATTTTTGATTAATGATGACCCCCAAGTGCAAGTTCTGTCCAAAATATACATTAACATATGAATGTAATCTGTTTCCTTGTTATGTGAAAATTTTCTCCTCAGATTTTATAATGTAAACATATACAAGTGCACTTCCCAATTACCTCTTTTCTTGAATTCTATAGGCTGCTTCAGGCAGCTGCTTCAGCCGTGAGGTCCTCAGCCACCATACACTCCAGAGTAGGGGGACCTGGCAGGACCATCATCAGAGTAATTAGAACCAAGTCTTTCCTACATCCCCCAGTGGCTTAAGACCACCTAAGAGAGTCCCATGTCAGCACCACTGTGGGCATTGCAGAGCAAAAGACTCTAGTTGGCCTGACAATGGACACAGTCCACGCAGAGGGTGACTGAACTCGGCACTGTGGGTAATGATCAACATGTCCACCTGTACACAAGACTGTCCAGGCCAGCACCCAGCAGTAGGCCCCCTAGGTAAGCTAGTGTTACTCCAAGCCAGTGTATCAGTGCCACTCTAATGGGGTGCCAGATCACAGGTGTCAACTCTCCATCTCCTGAGCATCTGGATGTTCCTAAAAACAAGGACAGTAGAAACAGAGAGAGCACACCTCAGGGACAAAAAGGATCTGGCACATGTTCCTGGTAGGTGCTCAGAGATCCCTGCCCAGACCACACTGAGGCCACAAACCCCAGAACAGGAGAAGGACTTGGAAAATTCCAGGGAGTCTTTCCAAAGTGTAGAGATTCCCTGAGGCCCCAGGATCAGGATTCTCTGATTGAGTCTAAGGACTTTTCTACAAGAGGAAATAGTTTCTACTTAACTATTACCAGAAGAAATACTAGATCATTTTAACACAAAATCTTGGTTTAAAATATCCTCAAATATAGCAAATGAAATCCTATAAAATATAGATTAAGATTTTATAAGTGGACAAAAATTGATGTCTCATAAAAGATGTTCTTGTCCAAAGTCAAATGAATTGTGCTCACGAATAGTGAGATGATTATTTTATTGTTTAACCTGAAATCTAACTTGCAGGCAATTGCTATAAAGGAAATTTGAAATTGTTTAGAGCAGTGCAAATATCAGAATAAGTGTTTGACCCATTATAACTCTTTCAAAGGATAGCATTTTCTGTGTGTTTTTATGTTATTGGGATTATTTAAAAATCAAGTCTTACTACTTATCAGACAAAGCAAACTAAGGAATTCTCCAATGATATTAACAAGCTGTATGCCTCGTCTATATGGTGAAGGCACACGCTAATGCAGACTAAATTCACTGGTTAATTTCCCAGTTTTAAATGGGCAAAAATAAATTGGAGAGAGGGGTAGAGCAAGCAATAAAAATAATTGAAAGACTAGGAGATACGAGGATTTGATTTAGTTGACTGAAAAAAAAGTGCCTGAGGGGTGAAAAGGAAATCTCTATTACTCTTCTCAAATAAATGAGAGGAAATGCTCATTAAAGAGCATGTGTACACAGAAATGACTCCTTTGGCAAAAGCATCTTTGTATTGCACATTCATTTTATTTTCTACATGCACTGGAGTCCTATGTTGGCCCAACTGTGTAAATCAAAGCAGAAAACACACATACCCAAACACACATACACCAGTAACCTCAGGATTCAAAGACTGAGGCATGATTCAAGACCAACCTGTTATAGCACTGAGATGAATTGACATGATAGATTCATAATATTATGAAAATTTCTCCTTTTCCTAGAAGAATACTGTTTCTAGGAATATTCCTTAAAAGAAAAAGTTGGGAGAAGAGAGAAAGTGTCAGCTTAGAACTTTCATTTTAGATTCAATAGCTTGATAGAATTGCATTTCAAACAACTGTGCAAACTGTATTAGTTTTCTTGTGGCTGCTATAACAAACTACCATAACCTTGATGCCTTAAGGTACAGAGGCACAGCCTCCTGCGGGGAGCCACCCCTGTCCAAGGGGGCTTCCAGCCCAAGGCATAGCTCAGCAAGCTTCCTTATCTTAAGGGCCTGGGCTGGAGGCATGGCTCTGGGAGCTGCCTTATCTTAAGGGCCTGTGGGAACACAGGCATAGCTCTCTGTCCCGCCCCTGGTTAGTCCTTGAGGCCTGGGAAACAACTCTTGCCTTGACCTGATTCCCTGAGTTTAGCAAACTGTTATCTTAGTCATTAACTACCCACTTCTTGGAATGTACACTTTAGGCTTGTGGGAAAATCAAGAGACAGGTGCGTAATCTCCAAAGAATTTTTACTTTACTCCCTTCTCTTTTTTAAATACTATGTACTCAAGACTTTGTCAGTTGCATGAAAACCTGCCTCATGGTTAATTGCTTCTGAACCTCTCGACCCCATCTTTTCTTTCTTCTTTATTTCTCAGCCTCGTTGCCCTTCTTCAGGACCGTTCGACTTTGCCGGCTGGCACCGGCAGCCTCCCCCTTGCAAATATCCCACACTGGAATGGTACATGTTATAATTAATGAATCCACACCTGCTTATTTAACTTATATGCAGAGTCCATCATGAGAAATGCTGGGCTGGAGGAAGCACAAGCTGTAATCAAGATTGCTGGGAGAAATATCAATAACCTCAGATACGCAAATGACACCACCTTTGTGACAGAAAGTGAAGAGGAACTAAAAAGCTTCTTGATGAAAATGAAAGAGGAGAGTGAAAAAGTCGGCTTTAAGCTCAACATTCAGAAAATGAGGATCATGGCATCTGGTCCCATCACTTCACTGGAAATAGATGGGGAAACAGTGGAAATAGTGTCAGACTTTATTTTTGGGGGCTCCAAAATCACTGAAGATGGTGACTGCAGCCATGAATTTAAAACACGCTTACTCCTTGGAAGAAAAGTTATGACCAAAGTAGATAGAATATTGAAAGGCAGAGACATTACTTTGCCAACAAAGGTCCATCTAGTCAAGGCTATGGTTTTTCCAGTGGTCATGTATGGATGTGAGAGTTGGACTGTGAAGAAGGCTGAGCGCTGAAGAATTGATGCTTCTGAACTGTGGTGTTGCAGAAGACTCTTGAGAGTCCCTTGGACTGCAAGGAGATCCAACCAGTCCATTCTCAACGAGATCAGCCCTGGGATTTCTTTGGAGGGAATGATGCTGAAACTGAAACTCCAGTACTTTGGCCACCTCATGTGAAGAGTTGACTCATTGGAAAAGACTGATGCTGGGAGGGATTGGGAGCAGGAGGAGAAGGGGATGACAGAGGATCAGATGGCTGGATGGTATAACTGACTCGATGGGTGTGAGTCTGAGTGAATTCCGGGAGCTGGTGATGGACAGGGAGGCTTGGCCTACTGCAATTCATGGAGTCGCAAAGAGTCGGACACTACTGAGCGACTGAACTGACTGACTGACACTTGCATAAAAGCACAGAATTTACAGTAGAGTTCACTTTTGGTTTTGTAAGTTTTCTGAGTTTTGGCAATTTGAGATGACAGGCACCAACCATTATGATATCAGGCAAAGTAGTTTCAATATCCTAAAAAATATTCGATGCTCTACATTTTCATTCCTCCCATCTCTCAACCTCTGCAACCACTTATCTTTTTACCATATTCCTAATTTTTTAAGAATATTATATAGCTGGAGTCATATAGTATGTGGCTTTTTCCAAATGGCTAGTTTAACTTAATGTGTGCAACTTCTCTTTTTTTTTTTTTTCCATTGCTTGATCATTTTTAAGGCTGCATAATAGTCTATACAGTAAAAGCTATGGATTTCCNATGCTCTACATTTTCATTCCTCCCATCTCTCAACCTCTGCAACCACTTATCTTTTTACCATATTCCTAATTTTTTAAGAATATTATATAGCTGGAGTCATATAGTATGTGGCTTTTTCCAAATGGCTAGTTTAACTTAATGTGTGCAACTTCTCTTTTTTTTTTTTTTCCATTGCTTGATCATTTTTAAGGCTGCATAATAGTCTATACAGTAAAAGCTATGGATTTCCCAGTAGCTATGTATGGATGTGAGAGGATGACCATAAAGAAAACTGAGTGCTGAAGAACTAATATTTTCAAATTGTGGTGCTAGAGAAGGATCTTGAGAATCCCTTGGACAGCAAGGGAATCAAATCAATCAGTCCTGAAGAAAATCAACCTTGAATATCAATTGGAACGACTGGTGCTAAAGCTGAAGCTCCAATACTTTGGTCACCTGATGCAAAGAGCTGACTAAGTGGAAAATACCTTTATGATGAGAAAGACTGAGGGCAAGAGGAGGAGGTTGTTGGGCGGGGGGGGTGGACAGAGGGTGAGATGGTTGGATGGCATCACTGACTCAATGGACATGAGCTTCAGCAAACCCAGGGAGATAGTGAAGGACAGGGAAATCTGGTGTGCAACAGTTCATGGTGTTGCAAAGAGTTGAACAAGACTTTGTGACTGAAGAAAAACAGCAACATTCCATTATGTACCACAATTTGTTTATTGATTCCTCTATTGAAGGACATCTGGTTTGCTTCTAAATTTTAGCAATTATGAATAAATCTTCTATAAAACATTCATGTACAGGTTGTGCAAGATTGATATTTAACACACGCCATTGACCTATAAAGGCAAACAATACCCATTAATGCTGCTGTGAAATATTTATCCACTTAGCATCACTGATTATTTATATTGTAGGTCCCGAGACTGAAGATATGCATGTTTTATGAAAATTATTTCCTTAATCCTTCTGCTGAGGATCATGTTAACTTTGTATCCATCTTCCAAATAATCACTTTTCTGCTTCAACTTCAGAGACTGACATTTGTTTATTGGATTTTTCCAATGATAAGGTTCTGACCTTGTTTTCACCTGACCAAATTTCTAGCAATAATAATAATAATAAATGGTCACTCATTACATATAAGACACTTTGTGAATGCTTTATATTATGCAAATATAAATAAAATCCACTTTACACATGAGGAAATCGAGTTTTGAAGCTAAGTACCTTATCTAGATGATGCTGTCAAAGTACTGTACTTAATATGGCAGCAATATGGAAAAATCAGCAGTGGTCCAGGACTGAAAAATGTCAGTTTTCATTCCAATACCAAAGAAAGGAACTGCCAAATAATGCTCAAACTACTGCACAATTGGACTCATCTCACAAGCTAGAAAAGTAATGCTCAAATTCTCCAAGCGAGGCTTCAGCAATATGTGAACTATGAACTTCAAGATGCTCAAGCTGGTTTTGGAAAAGGCAGAGGAATCAGAGATCAACTTGCTAACATTCTTTGGATAATTGAAATACCAAGAGAGTTCCAGAAAAAAATATATTTCTGCTTTATTGACTATGCGAAAGCTTTTGACTGTGTGGATCACAATAAACTGTGAAAAATTCTGAAAGAGATGGGAATACCAGACCACCTGATCTGCCTTTTGAGAAACCTATATGCAGGTCAGGAGGTAACAGTTAGAACTCGACATGGAACAACAGATTGGTTCCAAATAGGAAAAGGAGTACATCAAGGCTGTATTTTGTCACCCTGCTTTTTTTAACATATATGCAGAGCACATCATGAGAAACTCTGGGCTGGAAGAAGCACAAGCTGGAATCAAGATTGCTGGGAGAAATATTAATAACCTCAGATATGCCGATGACATCACCCTTATGGCAGAAAGTGAAGAGGAACTAAAGAGCCTCTTGATGAAAGTGAAAGAGGAGAGTAAAATAGTTGGCTTAAAGCTCAACATTCAGAAAACTAGATGATCATAGCATCCATTCGCATCACTTCAGGGCAAATAGATGGGGGAAACGTGGCTGACTTTTATTTTGGGGGGCTCCAAAATCACTGTAGATGGTGACTATAGCCATTAAATTAAAATATGCTTACTCTTTGGAAGGAAAGTTATGACCAACCTATACAGCATATTAAAAGGCAGAGACATTACTTTGTCAACAAATGTACATCTAGTCAAGGCTATGATTTTTCCAGTGGTCATGTATGGATGTGAGAGTTGGACTATAAAGAAATCTGAGTGCTGAAGAATTGAGGTTTTTGAACTGTGGTGTTGGAGAAGACTCTTGAGAGTCCCTTGGACTGCAAGGAGATCCAACCAGTCCATCCTAAAGAGATTAGTCCTGGATGTTCATTGAAAGGACTGATGTTGAAACTGAAACTCCAATACTTTGTCCACCTGATGCTGAGCTGAATCGTTTGGAAAGACCCTGATGCTGGGAAAGATTGAGGGCAGAAAAAGGGGACAACAGAGAATGAAATGGTTGGATGGCATCACCAACTCAATGGAAATGGGTTTGTGTGGACTCTGGGAGTTGGTGATGGACAGGGAGGCCTGGTATGCTGCGGTTCATGGGTTCGAACTAAACTGAACCTTTTCTAAAGTCACATAAACATAGAGATGAGTTTTGAGTCCTTGCAACCAAAATCCCCTCTTGTTTCAACCCTATCCTTCATAGTGGGGTTCCAGCTTACTTTCAAGGATCAGAGTTGCTATCCTAAACCTAATTCTGAGAACTTGCTGCCTAGACTCTTGAGGCCTAAATAGTCAGACAGACTTGAGAACACAAGGATCACATCAGCTTCTTCTCTTGAATACTGCTTACTTCTTATCCCAATATCACTCCATTACTGGGTTTAAACTTAAAATTTAAGAGCTGAGTTTTGGCTCTCATCTTATGGGCACACTCTTAGTATAATGAATATTAGATTTATCTCAAATTCAGATGCATCATTTTTCTTTATTTCTTTCTTTTTTAAATATGGTTTTGCTTTTGTGAAAAGCATGGTTTTTTTTTTCTTTTTTTAATTTGCTCTTTATTTATTTTTTATTTATTTATTTTTACTTTATAATACTGTATTGGTTTTTCCATACATTGGCATGAATCCACCACAGGTGTACATGAGTTCTCAATCCTGGACCCCCCTCCTACCACTCTTCCCATATCATCTCTCTGGGTCATCCCAGTGCACCAGCCCCAAACATCCTGTATCCTGTATTGAACCTAGACTGGTGATTCATTTCTTACATGATAGTACAATTTCAGTTTAAATCTCAGTTTGAGTTTTAACCAATGTGGCCAAGTTTCATACTTTCCTGAGCCTATGTTGGAATGCTACCAGTCTGTGATGATTTAGCCTATGGTTCCACAAATAGTAAGTGGCCAATAGTTGAGACTATTATATGTAAGAATCTGACACATGGGAGGCCAGAAAATGAAGTGTCCAATGAGTCTCTGTCCTTAAAGAAATCATATCTTGCTTTAAAATAGAATTTACTCACAGGGAAGTATTTATTTCTAATACAAGATAACATGCAAAATAATTGTGTAGAGAAAGAAAAGTTGTTGTAGTAGTTTATTTCTTATGATAGCTTTTAGATTATTTTAGTTCAGTTCAGACACTCAGTCATGTCCGACTCTTTTCTACCGCATGAATCGCAGCACGCCAGGCCTCCCTGTCCATCACCAACTCCGTTTAGTAATGATTAATTCATAAACTGTGAAATGCACAAGTTTTAGTTGTACAATACAATAGGCATTATTTATATCACCAAAAAATGTTCCTTGGATCTATTCTCTGTTCTCATCTTCAGTCCTCTTAAGGCAGAAATCTGCTTCCTGGGTCTATAGATTTTCCTTTTCTGACTTTTTATATAAATGAAATCAAATAATATGTGATCTATTGCATCTGATTTCTTTCACTTACCATAATGTTTTTCAGATCTGTCATATGTGTGACATAGTATTTTTTCTTAATAACTCTTCACTTTGCAGGCATATGTGTGGATGTGCTTGGTTGCTTCTGTTGTGTCTGATGACTCTTTGCGACCTCATGGACTGTAGCCTACTAGACTCTTCTGTCCATGGAATTTTCGAAACAAGAATACTGGAGTGGGTTGCCATTTCCTACTTCAGGGGATCTTTCCAACCCAGGGATTGAACCCACAACACAAGTGTCTCCTGCAATGCAGGTGAGATTTTGAATGTTTTCAGATTTGTCATGCTGTAGCCTGATATAGGGTTTTTTGGTTTGTTTCTTTCTTTCTTCTTCTTTTTTTTTTTTTTTTTAATAGTACTCCACTGTTCAGGCATAGTATGTTTTATTTATCTACAATAATAAAATTGACCAGTTGATCAGCATTCAAAATGTTCTTATATTTTAGGTACTATAAATAATGCTGCTATGAACTTTTGGAACAAAATGTTTTCTTCACCTTTGGATAGATACTTAAGAGTGAAATGGCTGGATCAAAAGGAACGTTTAGAAATGTCTCATTAGGCAAACCTGACAATTTCTATTAGTGCTCCTAAAGTTTCTATTTGTGCCCGTAAATTTAAAGAATCATGCAAAAATTCAAAAACCATAATTTATAAGCTTGTTATCCATGTCTGTGAAATTTTTTACCAAGTACCTATGACAGGTTGGAATGTATAATGCAGATTTCATCTAAAGAAGATGTATATCTAGAAAAAATTTAAAATGCAATTCTGTTGCTTGAAGTTAAACTCCACAATCTGTAGTTACTCTCCTACTATTTGCCCTCATTTAAAAGTGTAACATGTTTATAACCAAAGTAACTGGGATGTCACCCATTGCCCTCAGATGTGTAATTTCTAGGTGGTTGGAAATCCAGTGCCTGCATCACACTTCTCATAATACACTTTTTCTGAGGTTGCAAAGTAACAGAAAACTCTCACAAGAAATGAAGAGATGGTGGCTGCCCTGCTGGTTTGTGTTCTGAGATCTCTGAGAGCAGAGCTATAGGCAGGAAGCCCCATAAACTTGGTTTCCATCCAGCTGAATTCATTTACAGTGTCAGGATGTAAATGTGCAGTGATAATAGAATACTTCATCTCCAGTTGCAAATGGGACTTAAACAAAAGTCCCCAACACTCTTTCAGTCATGAATCACAATTGCAAGGCATAGCACACAGCATAATGTTGTAGGTCAACTGAAAATAGTTATTGCTATCTACTTGCTTATCTGATTGCTTTTCAGGAGTGAAAGATGGAGATGACAGAAGGGCTGGGAAAGCAGCCTCATAAAAGGTCTAGATTTCCACTGTCCTGCTCCTCTCCTCCCGAGATCACTACTCACATCCAAGGCGCAGCTCTACTTCTAGCCTCCTGACTGAGCTTTACGCAGAAAGAAAGACCCAATGAGGACACAGACACATCACCTAAACGGAGAAGCAAAAACAAGTTAAATGTTATGGAACTATTGAAGAATTCTGTAGGGGAATAGTATAAACTCCATTCTTGCAGACATCCAGTGCACCTTTTTAAGAATACTTTCCAAAAGGTAAAATATATAAATTGTTATCCTTCTTTGTTTTAAAATTTATTTTATTGCTCACATATCCAGTTAACATGTGTAAATTTATTTTTTAAATTTAAGTAGGATTAGCTCTTACAACATTTGGAATACAAATACACTTGTTGGAAAATACTTTACCCCTATTTTTCTTTAGAGTATATTTATTCTTTCATTCTATCTTTTTTTTTTTTGAAAATTAATATTATTTCACTTAACTTGTAATTTAATCTTTTATAGTCCTGTATTTAACTGATAGACACTCATACTTTTATGATTTATATATCTCTATATCCCATATATGATATTCTCAGAAATAATTTTGATTTGAAAGCATAAATTATCATAGTATTTTTTGCTCATTTATACCTTAACTGGAGATGCTGATCTCACTTCTGTCATCTTTCTGCATGTTATTTTTTTATTTTTAAATTAAATTTATTTTTTAAATTGAAGGATAATTGCTTCACAGAATTTTGTTTTCTTCTGTCACATCTCAACATGAATCAGCCATAGGTATACATATATCCCCTCTCTTTTGAACCTCTCCCTATCTCCCTCCCCATTCTACCCCTCTAGGTTGATGCAGAGCCTCTGTTTGAGTTTCCTGAGCCATATAGCAAATTCACTTTGGCTACCTATTTTACATATGGTGAAGTAAGTTTCCATGTTACTATTTCCATACATCTTACCCTCTCCTCCCCTCTCCTCATTCCATAAATCTATTCTCTATGTTTGTTTATCCATTGCTTTCCTGTAACTAAATTCTTCAGTACCATTTTTCTAGATTCCATATATATGTGTTAGAATATGATATTTATCTTTCTCTTTCTGACTTACTTCACTCTGTATAATAGGTTCTAGGTTCATCCACCTCATCAGAACTGACTCAAAGGTGTTCCTTTATATGGCTGAGTAATATTCTATTGTGTATATGTACCATAACTTCTTTATTCATTCATCTGTTGATGGACATCTAGGTTGCTTCCATGTCCTAGTTATTGTAAATAGTGGTGCAATGAAGAGTGGGATACATGTGTCTCTTCAACTTTGGTTTCCTCAAGGTATATGCCTAGGAGTGGGATTCCTGGGTCATACTGTGATTTTACTCCTAGTTTTTTAAGGAAACTCCATACCATCTTCCATAGTGACTATATCAATTTGCATTCTCCTGTGAAACATTCTCTGGTCCTGGAATTTTGTTTCTTGGGAGATTTTTGATCAAAGCTTCAATGTCAGTGCTTGTAATTTTGTTGTTCATAATTTCTATTTCTTCCTGTTTCAATCTTCTAAGATTGAACTTTTCTAAGAACCTGTCCATTTCTTCCAGGTTATCCATTTATTGTCACATACTGCTGTTGCTGCTGCTGCTAAGTCGCTTCAGTCATGTCCGACTCTATGGGNACATTCTCTGGTCCTGGAATTTTGTTTCTTGGGAGATTTTTGATCAAAGCTTCAATATCAGTGCTTGTAATTTTGTTGTTCATAATTTCTATTTCTTCCTGTTTCAATCTTAGAAGATTGAACTTTTCTAAGAACCTGTCCATTTCTTCCAGGTTATCCATTTATTGTCACATACTGCTGTTGCTGCTGCTGCTAAGTCGCTTCAGTCATGTCCGACTCTATGGGACCCCATAGATGCCAGCCCACCAGGTTCCTCCATCCATGGGATTTACCAGGCAAGAATAATGGACTGGGTTGCCCTTGCCTTCTCTGTTATTGTCATATAGTTGTTTATAATAGTGTCTTATAATCATTTGTAGTTCTACTTTGTCTGTTGTAACCTCTCTTTTGCATCTGTAATTTGTTGTTTTATTCTTCTCTCTTTTTTTCTTGATGAATCTGGCTAGAGATTTGTCAATTTTATTTGNTTCTTCCTGTTTCAGTCTTAGAAGATTGAACTTTTCTAAGAATCTGTCCATTTCTTCCAGGTTATCCGTTTATTGTCATATACTGCTGTTGCCGCTGCTGCTAAGTCGCTTCAGTCATGTCCGACTCTATGGGACGTCATAGATTCCAGCCCACCAGGTTCCTCCATCCATGGGATTTACCAGGCAAGAATAATGGAGTGAGTTGCCCTTGCCTTCTCCATAATTGTCATATAGTTGTTTATAATAGTATCTTATAATCATTTGTATTTCTACTTTGTCTGTTGTAACCTCTCTTTTGCATCTCTAATTTGTTGTTTTATTCTTCTCTCTTTTTTTCTTGATGAATCTGGCTAGAGATTTGTCAATTTTATTTGTCTTCTCAGAAAGATCAGCTTTTNGTTTATAATAGTATCTTATAATCATTTGTATTTCTACTTTGTCTGTTGTAACCTCTCTTTTGCATCTCTAATTTGTTGTTTTATTCTTCTCTCTTTTTTTCTTGATGAATCTGGCTAGAGATTTGTCAATTTTATTTGTCTTCTCAGAAAAACCAGCTTTTACTTTTATTAATCTTTACTATTGTTTCTTTCATTTATTTTTTATTTATTTCTGCTGGATCTTTATGATTTCTTTCTTTCTACTATTTGTTGCTGTTGTTGTTGTTCTTCTTCTTCTTCTTTTTCCAGTTGTTTTAGGTATAAAGTTAGGTTGTCTATTCAATGTTTTTCTTGTTTCCTGATGTAGGATTGTATTGCTATAAACTTCCATCTTAGAACTGGTTTTGCTGCATCCCATAAGTTTTGAGTTGTCATATTTTCATTGTTATTTGTTTCTAGAAATTTTTTGGTTTTCCTTTTGATTTCTTCAATGACCTGTTGGTTATTTAGAAACATGTTGTTTAATCTCCATGTGTTCCTGTTTCTTACAGTTCTTTTCTTGTAATTGATATCTAGTCTCACAGCATTGTGGTTGGAGGAGATATTTGATATGATTTAATTTTCTTAACTTTACTGAAGTTTGTTTGTGACCCAAGATGTGGTCTATCCTGGAGAATATTCTATGTGCACTTGAGAAGAAGGTGTATTGTTCTGCATTTCCTTTAAGACTTGTGTTTCCTTATTGATTGTCTGTTTTGATGATCTGTCCATTGGTGTAAGTGGGGTGCTAAAGTCTCCTACTATTATTGTGTTACTGCCAATTTCTCCTTTTACATCTGTTTGTCTTATGTATTGAGTTTGTCTTATGTATTAAGGTGCTCCTATCATGGATGCATAGATATTTACAATTGCTATGTCTTCCTGTTGAATTGATCCCTTGATCATTATGTAGTGTCCTTCCTTATTTCATGTAGTATTCTGTATTTTAAGGTCTACTTTGTCTGATATTAGGATTGCTACTCCAGCTTTCTTTTGCATCCCATTTGCATGGAATATATTTTCCCAACCTCTCACATTCAGTCTATATGTGTTTTGAGGTCGTAAATGGGTTTCTTTTTTTTGCTGTTTTTTTTTTTTTTTTGTAAATGGGTTTCTTGTAGACTGGATATATATGGATCTTGTTTTTGTATACATTCAGCCAGTCTGTGTCTTTTGTTTGGAGCATTTAATCCAGTTATATTTAAAGTAATTAATGATATATATGTTCCTATTTCCATTTTCTTGTTTGGAGTTTGATTTTGTAGCTCTTTTTTCTTCTCCTGTGTTTCTTGACTAAAGAAGTCCCTTTAACATTTGTTGTAAAGCTGTTTTGATGGTATTTAATTTTCTTAACTTTGTTTCTCTGAAAACCTTTGATTTCTCCATCAGTTTTGAATGAGTTCCTTCCCAGGGATAGTAATCTTGGTTGCAGATTTTTCCTTTTCAGTATTTTAAATATACCCTGCCATTCCCTTCTGGTCTGCAGAGTTTCTGCTGAAAGTACAGCTGTTAAATGTATGGGGTTTCCTTTGTATGTTACTTGTTGCTTCTCCTTTGCTGCTTTTAATATTCTTTCTTTGTGTTTAGTCTTTGTTAGTTTGATTAGTATGTGTCTTGAAATGTTTCTCCTTGGATGTATCCTATATGGGACTCTTTGNCAGCTGTTAAATGTATGGGGTTTCCTTTGTATGTTACTTGTTGCTTCTCCTTTGCTGCTTTTAATATTCTTTCTTTATGTTTAGTCTTTGTTAGTTTGATTAGTATGTGTCTTGAAATGTTTCTCCTTGGATGTATCCTATATGGGACTCTTTGTGTCTCTTGGACTTGATTATTTCCTTTTCCATGTTGGGGAAATTTTCAGTTATAATCACTTCAAAAATGTTCTCATACTCTTTCTTTATCTCTTCCTCTTCTGGGGCCTCTGTAATTTGAATGCTGGTGCATTTGAAATTTTCCCAGAGGTCTCTGAGGATATCCTCAGTTCTTTTCATTTTTTTTACTTTATTCTGCTCTTCAGAAGTTATTTCCACTATTTTATCTTCCAGCTCACNCATATTATAAGTTTTATAATGAGAAAGCAAGCACATTTCAAAACTACTTGATACATTTTTTTAAATAAAGAAATAAAACATTAAAAAATTGCTTATCTTAAGACACTATGCTTCCTTTTTTTCTTTGTCAAAAAACATGACCTTTTTCTCTTTGCCCCTGTTGCAAGGAACCTTAGGACCAAATCTGAAATTCAAGCATGGGAACAATGTCAGCCTCAGTGGTTAACTGAGTCACATCTCCTTGAGCCCCAAAATGCTAGTTTTCTATTGAACTACATTAGTTTTACAGTGGTAAATCACCTTAATCATTCTGTAGAAATATATGGCCTATTAACAAATTCAGTAAGTACTTTTGGTGAAGGAATTTTTATAGAGGATCAGTGAGCATTCTTCAATGGTATAGATTTAAAGTCTGGCCGCAAGCAATGCTGCTGTAAGCCCACCCCTCATTCTGGAGAACTCCCTCCNTAAATCACCTTAATCATTCTGTAGAAATATATGGCCTATTAACAAATTCAGTAAGTACTTTTGGTGAAGGAATTTTTATAGAGGATCAGTGAGCATTCTTCAATGGTATAGATTTAAAGTCTGGCCGCAAGCAATGCTGCTGTAAGCCCACCCCTCATTCTGGAGAACTCCCTCCTTTTGTGAAGCATCTGGGAAGAGACTGTGGATGACTGTTACCAAACCCAGGATTTGTTGAACAGCTTGGGGAAAAAAACTGCAGTTTTTTTTTTCCACTGCAGTTTTAAGTATCAGAAATACCACTGTATTTCCATGCTTATCTTTCCCATCTCCAAGGTCATTTGGGAAAATGAAGCACACTCACCTGTAAGGACAAGGAGGCCCAGAAGCAACCACAGCACAGACATATCAGTGACTTCGCACCACAGATCCTGAAATGATTTTTAAATAGAAATTAGCTTGAAGATGTGAAAATATCAATTGCCATCATAACACTATGTACTGTTTCTATGGAAAGGTATGAAAAGAATGAAGTGTCCCTTCAGACCGTGTCCCTATGTTGGAATAAGAAAATTAATTATTGGGATCAGAATGAAATAAGTTGAACTGGGACATGTGCTCCATCTGTCCTTTTAATTAAAAGTGATGAGACTCCTGCTCAGCCCACAGAGACGCAACATACTGTCAAGCTACAGAATATCAATTCTTTCAAGAAACCAAGATACTTTGATTCTCAACATGGAGAAACATGGCGACCTGACTACAGATCTTGAAAAGGAAATTTCCGATGTCTGTGCCTTATCCTAGGAGCCTCCTCATTATCAAAATATAATTGCCAAAAGGAGAATTTTATATTAGTATTTCACTTACTTGCAGTCTTTTTCCTTTAGGTTAGAGGAAAGGTCACACTTTCCTCAGTGCCTTGCCGTAGTCTTTGCTATAAGAAGGATCTGACTGTTCACTGCAGCACTATTTAGAATAACTAGGACATGGAAGCCACCTAGATGTCCATCGACAGATGGCTGGATAAAGATGTGGTACATATACACAATGCAATCTTACTGAGCTATAAAAAAGGAACGCATTTGAGTCAGTTCTGATGAGGTGGTTGACTCTAGAGCCTATTATACAGAGTGAAGTCAGAAAGAGAAAAACAATATTTTATGTTAATGCACATATATGGAATCTAGAAAGATAATACTGATGATCCTACTTTCAGGGCAGCAAAGGAGACACAGACGTAAAGAACAGATTTTTGGAAACAGTGGGAGAAGGTGAGGGTGGAATGATTTGAGAGGATAGCATCGAAACATCTGCATTACCATATGTAAATTAGACAGCCAGTGGGAATTTGCTGTATGATGCAGGGAACCCCAAACCAGTGCTCTGTAACAACCTAGAGGGGTGGGATGGACAGGAAAGTGGGAAGGATGTTCAAGAGGGAAGAGCATATGTATATCTATGGCTGGTTCATGTTGATGTATGGCAAAACCATGATAATATTGTAAAGTAATTATCCTCCAATTAAAAAAGAAAAATAAAGAAGGAGCTGGAAGACATTCCCACTCCTCTAAGCCCATGCATAGCCTGGGCATCTCAGACCCCTTTGGTCACCTTGAGTCATGTTCCCTGTTCTCCATCTGCCTAGACAAGAACAGACCTGCGCCAGAGCCTGAGGAGCCTACCAATAAATAGGCTATTTCTGCCAGCAAAGTTAAACCCCTATGAAGTCAGGTCATGGTCGGGGTCCAGGATTGAACTCGTGGGCTCAGCAGACAAGAGATCAAACAACTGGTCACCATCAAGCACTTGCTTTCAAGTTCATTCTCATCCCAACCATTATTCTAATCATCTTCCTCATGTATAAAGAGCCCTGGTTCCCCTAGTAGCTACTAAATGAATACACAAATGCCATCCAGGACAACTTGCTGTTGACCCCAGGGAATGCCTGAAGAGCCAGCCACCTGCCCCAAAGCCTCCACCTCCAACTCCTCCCACTGCAAGCTCCTCTCAGCATCTCCTTTGGTCAGCTGAGCTTGGCAACCATCATTTTGAATTATTACTATCATTACAAGTAGAGTGTGAGTATAAATATGTACTCAGCAATTTTGTAATGCTCTTTTCATCTTTTTTGTTTGAAAGTTAGTCTTTTGGGTGGTTCTCTCTAAACACCCAGGAAAAGAATATGTCCCAAGATGAAGAAGAGGTATTAAGAAAGTTATTTGAACAAACAAAAAGCCATGCTTTTCATTTTTCTTCCCTACAATATCAAGATGGTCTATTTGATTTCCCTTAGTTGAGTAGAAAATGTGCTCAGTCCAAAACACCAGAAAGATAGAGGAACTTGGAATCTTAGCTGTGTCTGCAGGAACTCTCAGATTCAGTCACCTAACAGGAATCAGCCACTGAGCCCGCAGCACTGAATGAAAGAGGACACTCTGGCCCAGGAAAAAGAATAAAGAACCATGTAGGTGCCAGAAAAGCTCATAGTTTCATGAAAGTGTATCTTTACAGAGGCTTCTCACCAGCTTTCTGGAAAGGACTCAACAGAAAAAAGCACTGCTTGCATCCAATTGCTAAAGCCAGAGTATTTCACTCTCTTTACTGCTTTTCCAAGGAGCAAAAATACTTCTTCTTGGAAACCAGAGTAGAACTTAGCTTTTATTGCAATATGAAAGCTTGTCTCATTTCCCAGCCATGGAACTAAATGTGTTGAGTACACTCTTGAATGCAAAGAGACTATGTAAACACACATGCCAATGACTTAGGAACATGGAGTCACTCTCTTCTTTTTTTGTTCCAATTATATCAGGAAGGAGCAAGAAGTGACAATAAGATGTCAGCACAGCATAGTGAAGCAGCCCAGACCCTGTGACCCAACTTTCCAGGTGCCAAAAAGTACTCTATGTTCAGAAGAGAGGGTTGAGGCGTCCCTGGAGTGTATGTGAGGACTGTCCGCAGGTCACCCAGGACTGACCTGGTCACACCCCGTGGCTTCCACCACTTGGAACCACTATCAAAGTGTCAGGTCATTTGTGATGCCAAGCATGGCAACCCACAGGCTCCTCCCTCTGGTGGAAACACTCTTGGGGACCGGATTGGCTTCTCCTTAGTCTACAACCCAGCACCTAACATCCTCCCCAGCACCTATGAGATGCTCGACCCACGGAATAAGGGGCTTGCTCATTGGCTGACCTGCTGATAATCTGTCTCCTCTGCATCCCCTGCCTTTTCCCAGCCCCCTGCTCTGCCGCAACTGGAGTGTTGGCTCCATGAGAGCAGTGAACTTGGCAGCTTCATTCATGGCTGCATCCTCAGATTCCAGATCAGAGTCTGGCACATTGTGTGTATTCAGTAAATACTTGCTGAATCAGTCAACGCAGAAAGAGTTCCTTCAGACTCACCCAGTCTCCAACCCCACATCCTGTCTTGGGTTCCATTTTTCCTGGAGGATATTTCAGCCTGAAAACAACTTGAGAGCAAAGCCTGGGTCTTATTCCCTGTATTGTCTAAATGGCACCTAAGAGGTATTTGGCAGATATTGCTGGAATGAATAAAAGAACCAATGGATATTTATGACTTGGGGACGTCACTGACTCTGTATCTATGACCCAGACTTTGGAGACTGGGATTTCCTGGTTCTCTCTCCAGGGCAGAGATAGTAGGGCTACAAGAGGGCAGGGTCTTCTGAGCAAGCATCCAGATCCAGAGACCAAGAGTTCCTGATTTTCACATTTGTGGAGAGGGTGTGAGAATGCTGATCTCCTCTCTGTTGTTGGCAGAGTTGGGATGACAAGCAGGTAAACAGGGACTTCCCTAGTGATCCAGGGGTTAATACTTCACTTTCCAATGCAAGAAGTGCGATTTCAGTCCTGATCAGGGAGCTGAGATCCCACATGCCTCGTGGTCAAAAAAACCAAAACATAAGACAGAAGCAATATTGTAATAAATTCAATAAAGACTTTAAAAATGGTCCACATCAAGAAAAAACTTTTTTTTAAAAAAGAAGATAAACAACATACCTTATTATAAAACATATCCCTACCAAACCATGGAGTCCTCTCTCTTTATTTTGTCTACAAAGGTCTAGCACACACCCATGACAACTCAAATTCACTAGAATGTGTGGAAATTTGGAAAAGTCCTGGGCTCATCTGTGAAGGCATCATGTCCCCAAGGCCCATCTACCCCAGTACTGAAGGCACCTGTCAGCGTCTTGGAAGGCTCTCCCCTGGTTGGCAGCCTGCATGTTGCCTGGCAACATCTCCACATAAATGATGCCCACAAATGCCTTCAGGCTTTGATCAGTCTTCAGCAATTCTCTACGGACAATCTTCCTTTCAAAGGCCTGGCGGACACCCCGTGGAGAAGCTGGAGGAAGTATTGAAAAAATAGCTTGTTGAACTTGCTCTTAAGTGAGACTGAATAGAAACAGCTCAAGATATTCCCTGCCACGCTTCTGTAATTCTGACACCAATTCCAATGTGTGTGTTTTGTTCTATTCAAGTAGTTCTGTGACACCAGCTGAGTCTTACAATTTAACTCAATTCTGATACTATCTACCTGGAAATCAGATCCCACAGATTAAGGTCTCAGTCCTCTAAGACTGCCCTCTGCTCCCACCTCCAACTTCAGAAGCCAGTTGTAAGTTCAGGTTGCACCTGGGCTTCTGACATATTGCTGTAGATCAGAGGTGCCAATGACCTCTTCATAGGTTCCATTACTTTGCTAGAAGGGTCATAGAACTCAAGAACTTTTTACTTACAAGATCATCAGTTTGTTATAAAAGGTGCAACTCAGGAACAGCCCGATGGGTAAGATGCCCTAGGGCAAGGGGTGGGGAAGGGATGGAGAGCTCCTCTTGTGCTGGGAACTCTCTCCCTGAACTCTACATGCTCACCAGCCCAGAAGCTCTATGACTCCTCTCCTTCTGGGTTTTATGGAGGCTTCATTGCAGAGGCAGGATTGATTAAATCATTGGTTATTGGTGACTGAATTCAATCTTCAACCCCTCTCCCCTCAGTGGGATTGGAAGTTCCAATCCTCTGATCAGTTGATTGATTCCCTGGAAACCAGCCCCCATCCTTGGGGCATTTCATTAAAATAACAAAAGACAACTTTATGGTTCTCATCACTGAGGAAATTCTAAGGGCTTTAGGCTTTAGGGGCTCTGTGTCCAGAAGGGGACAAATGGAGGGGCGGAACTTGGAACCCAGGTTTAGGCTAAGAGCCTAACCTGTTTTGCCCTAGATGCTGCTCCAGGTGGCATTCAATTCTTCTTTTTATTTTTATTTTATTTATTTTTTATTTATTTATTTTTTTCCATCTCAGGTGTACATGAGTTTCCAATCTTGAACCCCCCCCC
>SJYA01005078.1:0-28270 GCA_006410615.1 Neotragus moschatus
GGGACACCTCTAGAGCTGCAATGGAATGCTCCTCTAGAATTGGGAAGGGGGTTTCCTCTCTGGTAACGATGTGTACAGGTACTCTTTCCAGGTGTGATATTTGCAAGCCTACACTCTAATTTTGGCATGGCCCTTCCTCTTTAGGTGTGGCATGGGAGCCTCCTCTCTAGTTGTGGAAGGAGGCTTGTGTGCAATCGTGATGTGTGGAAATGCCCATCTCAAGTGGCGATGTTCAAGGGGCTGCTCTATATTTGTGACATGGGGTCTATTCTCTAGATGTGGTGAGGATGCTCCTCTCTGACAGTGGTAGTGGGGGTGTAATCGACTTGCAGCCAGGGATCGTATCTGTTGGCGGTGGAGCGGACCCTCTCTAGGTGCAATGTCCAGGGTTTCCTCTCTTGTGGTGGTGGGACACTCTCAAGTTTTGGCAAGTGGGCTTCTCTCTTGTTGTGGCCATGGGCTTCTCTTGAGCTGTGGTACAGGGCTACTCTCAAGTTCAGCATGGGACTCGGGGCTCCTCTCTACTTGGGGTGGTGATGCCTCCAACAGTTCTATATGGGGAGTTTGTTCTCTCTACTTGTGGCATTGGGGGTTCCTCACTAGTTTTCATGGGGTTCCTCCACTCTAGTTGTGACAGGCTCATCTCTATTCACAGCAGAGGGACTCCTCCCTAGGAGCAATATGCTGGAGGGCTCCTATCTAATTTTGGCAGGGGAATCCTCCCCAGTTTTGGTGGGGGGTCTCCTAGGTTTGTCCCTGGGGGCTTCTTCCTTGTGATGGTACAGGGCTCCTCTAGAGATACAGTTGGGGGACTCAGGGTTCCTTCCAAGTTGGGATAGGTGACTTGGGATTCCTTTAGAGTTGTGGTGGGACATACTTTTGAGCTGCGTGGGGCAGCTCCTGTCCAGTAGCAATTAACCTACTCTCTACTTGTGATGTGCGGTAGGCTACTGTATAGTTACAGCATGTGACTGCATTCTAGTTGCAGTGGGATCAACTGACGTTTTTATTTTCACTCCTCTCTAGTTGTGGTTTGGACTCCTCTCTAGTTGTGGCAGGGTGGGACTCCTCTTTAGTTGTGGTATGAAGCTACCTCTTTTGTTGTGGTAGAGTTCTCCTCTCAAATTGTGGTGGGGATGACTCCTCTTGGGAATCCTCTCGAGTTGCCTCAGTGCTTGGGGGCTCATCTCGATTTGCAACAAGGAACTCGGTGTTCCTCTCGAATCACAGCAGGGGAATCAGGCCTCTTCTCCAGTTGAGGTGGGTAGCTCAAGGTTCCTCTTGGGTTTCAGTGGAAAACTCAGGGTTCATCTCGAGTTGCAACAGGGAAGTCAGGTCTCCTCTCGAGTTGAGGTGAGGAACCTGGGTTTCCTCTCAAGTTGCAGCAGGGGAGTCAGGCTTCATCTCAAGTTTTGAGAGGGAACTCAGGGTTCCTCTGTATTTGCAAAAGGGGACTTGGGTTTCCTATAGAGTTGCAGCTGGTAACACTGGGTAGCTCTCAGGTTTCAGCCTGAATCTTGGTGTTCCTTTAGAGTTATAGCAGGGTACTCAGAGCTCCTCTCGAGTTGTGGCAAGAACTCAGGATTATTCTTTATTTGCAGTGCAGGACTCAGGTTTCCACTTGAGCCATGGCAGGGATCTCAGTTTTCTTCTCAAGTTAAGGGTCTACACATGGTTCCTCTCATGTTGTGCTGGGGCCTCCTCTCGCGATATCTTGGGGCGACTGGTCTCTAATATGGATGTGCAGGTTGGTTTCTCTCTCATTACAATGTGTGGGTGACTACTCACTAGTTTTGGCATGGAACTTGTCTAGATATGGTCAAGGTCAACTCTGTAGTTGCGGTGGGTTTGATTCTCTCTAGTTGTGGTCTGCAAGCTCCTGTCTAGTTGTGTTATAAGAGTCATCTGTATTAGCATCAGAAGAGTTCCTCTCTGTGTGTGATGTCCATCAGGCTCCTCTCGAGTTGTGAGGCTGTGTCCTTTTTGGTTGGGGTGTGGGTGGTTCCATGGGAAGGGTCCTTTCTACTTTTGGCACTAGAGGTTCCTAATATTAGTGGGCTTTCTTCTCTCTAGTTGTGAGTGATTCCATTTGATTTAATTCAGGGAGCTTATTTATATTTGTCACAGAGGGACTTCTCTATAGGTGTGATGTCCTGGGGGATTCCACTCTATTTCTGCCTGGGGAATCCACAACAGTTTTGCCAGGAGAGCTCCTCTGTCATTTGGCCAGGTTATCCTTTCTTGTTACAGCATAGTGTCCCTATCAGATTGCAGTGTGGAACTTGGCATTTCTCTTGAGTTTCAGCAAGGGACTCGGGGTTCCTTTAATTTGTGGTGGAGCCTCCTCTTGGATTGCACTGAGGCAGATACTCTAGAAGTGATGTTCAGCCTGGCTCCTGTCTTGTTGCAATTTGTGGGACTCTACTCGCTAATTGCGGCATGGGGCTCCACTCCAGTTGTTGTGGGGATCCACTCTTTATTTGTGGTGAGTCAGCTCCTCTCTCGTTGTCATTTGCAGACTCCTCTCTAGCTTTGGCAGGGGGGCTCCTCCTCTCTAGTTGTGGCAGGGGGAGTCCTCCTTAGTTGTATATTTGGGCTCCTCTCTAATTGTGGTAAAGAGCTCTTCTCAAATTTTGATGGGTGTGGCTCCTCTTTGATTGTGATGTGAAGGGGCCTTTTTCTAGTTGCAATGTGCTGGAGGCTACTCTCTAGTTGTGGTACTGTTTTCTTTAGTTGTTGCATGGTGGGCTACTTTCTACTCATGGCAAGGGGCTTCTAATGTTCTAATTGTGATGTGCGGGTATGCTCCTCTCTAATGGAGATGTTCAGGGGGGCTTTTCTCTAGTTGTGGCAGAGGTTTCCTCTTTAGTTGCAGTGTTGGCCACCTCTTTCATTTTGATCCGTGTGGGAGTTCCACGTCAGTTGATGTGCATGGGCACTTTTCTCTAATTGTGATGTGTTAGGGGTGCTCCTATCTGTCTGTGCAAGGGTTATTCACTCTAGCTGTGACAGTGGTGCTCCACCCTAGTTGCAATTTAAGGCGGGGGTGGCACCTCTGTAGTTGCAGCGAATGTTCCTTATGCCTGAATGTCAGCTATCTAGTTGCGGCATGTATTCAACTCTCTAGTTTTAGCAGTTGGGCTTCACTCTAGTGGTTAAGTCCTGCAGTGCTCTTCCCTAGTTGTACTCTTCCTGGGTTTGTCCTCTCTAGTTGTGGAGTTGGAACTCCTGTCTTGTTGCTTTATGCTTTGCTGCTCCTCTCAGGTGCAGTTTGCTGGCTCATCTCTATTTGTGGTTTGAGTGGCTACTGTCTGATATTGAAATGGATCCTCCTCTCTAGATGTGGTGTGCAAGACTGCTTCTCTCTAGGGGCGGGGTGTGGGGCCTCCTTTCTACATGCAGTGTCCATTTTGGCTTCTCTCTTGCTGCAGTATTGGGCTCCTCCCAAGTTATGGTTGCTGCTGCTAAGTCACTTCAGTCGTGTCCAACTCTGTGCGACCCCATAGATGGCAGCCCTGGGATTCTCCAGGCAAGAGTACTGGAATGGGTTGCCATTTCCTTCTCTAATGATGATAATGAAAGTGAAAGCAAAGCTGTTCAGTCGTGTCCAACTCACAGCAACCCCAGGGACTACAGCATCAGGCTCCTCCGTCCATGGGATTCTCCAGGCAAGAATACTGGAGTGGGGTGCCATTGCCTTCTCTGCCCAAGTTGTGGTGGGGGACTCCAATTGAGTTGCATTGGGGGACTTGTTCCTCTCAAGTTGAGGTAGGGTTTCCCCTTGAGTTTTTTATTTTGGGAGGGGTGACTTCTCTCTAGTAGCTTTGTGCAGGGTTGCTTCTGTTTAGTTTCGATGTGTGGGTAGCTAAACTACCTGTGGCATGGGGCTCCACTCTAGTTGGTGTGGGAGGTCAACACTTAGTTGTGTTGGGTGTGCTCCTCTTTGGTGGTGGTGTGCAGGCTTCTCTTGAGTTGTGTTTAGCAAGGTCTCCCCTATTTGTAGTGTTTGGGGGGCACCTCTAGGGTTGTGGTGGAGTGTTCCTCTCAAATTGTCATGGGGGGTTGCTCTCTGGGAGTGATGTGCACAGGCACTCTTTCCAGGTGCGATATCTGTGAGCCTACTCTCTAATTTTTGCATGCCCCCTCCTCTTTAGTTATGGCGTCTGTGCCTCCTCTCTTGTTTTGGCAGGAGACTTCTGTCTAATTGCATTGTGCTGGAATGCTCCTCTCAAGTGTTGATGTTCAGGGAGCTGCTCTCTATTTGTGGCGTGTGGTCTACTTGCTAGTTTTGACTAGTTTGTTCCTCTCTGACATTTGTAGGGGCATCTACTTGACTTGCAGGAGTGGGTACACCTCTTTTTGCTGTGGAACTGACCCTCTATAGGTGCAATGTCAGAGGTCTCCTCTCTAGCTGTGGTAGGGGTCATACTCTCCAGTTTTGTTGGATGGGCTCCTCTCTTGTTGTGACATAGGCCTCCTCTCAAATTCAGGAGGGGTTTGGGGGCTCCTTTCTTGTTGCAGGGTGCCTCATCTAGAGGCTCTCTGTGGAGGGGGTGTTCACTCTGCTTGTTGTTTGGAGGCTCCTTACTGTTTTCCATGGGGTTGTGACTCCACTCTAGTTGTGACAGGCTTCTCTTGAGTTACTTCAGGGGCTTAATCACTGTTTGCAGCACAGGGGCTGCTCTCTAGGTGCAATGTGCCAGAGGGCTCCACTCTAGTTTTGGAAGGTAAATTTTATCCAGTTTTGGTGGGGGGGGGTCCTAGTTTTGTCGCTGAGGGCTCCTTCCTTGTGATGGCAAAGGACTTCAGCCAAGTTGTGGTGGAAGACTTGGTGTTTCTCTCGAGTCGTGACAGGTGACTTGGGATTCCTTGCGTTGTGGAGGGGCGTCCTCTTGAGCTGTGTGGGGCAGCTTTTCTATAGTATCAATTAGCAGGCTGGTTCCTGTCTAGTTGCGATGTGTGGCATGCTACTGTATAGTTATAGAATAGGATTCCATTCTAGTTGCAGTGGGAGTCAACTGACAGTTTCGTTTCTGCTCCCCTCTAGCTGTGGTTTGCAAGACTTGTCTACAGTTGTCGTGGGTTGAGGGGCTCCTCTTTAGTTGTGGTATGGGGATTCCTCTCAAGATTTGGTAATATACTCCTCTTGAATTGTGGGGAGGGTGCTTCTTCTCTGCTTGTGATGTGAAAGGGCACTTTTTCCAGTTGTGAATTGAAGGAATATACTCTCTAATTGTAACAAGGGACATCCTCTTTTCTTGTGGTGTGTTGACCTCTTCTCTACTCATAGCAGGGGACTTATGTTTAGCTGTGATGTGTTGGTGTGCTTCTCTCTAGTGTCAATAATCAGCAGGAATAATGTCTACATCCCATGGGGTTCTCCCCTCTAGTTGTGGTGTGGGGCTCCTCTCTTATTACAATCTGAGTGAAAGGTCCTCTCTAGTTGTGGGGGCATTTTCTCTAGTTGTGTTGTGCAGGCTCCTCTCTAGTTGTAGAGGGATGCTGCTTTCTAGTTGTGACAGGGGGCTCTAAGGTAGCTTCAAGATGCATGAGGCTCTCAACTTGTGGCTGGGGCTCCTCTCCAGTTGTTGCATGAGTCACCTCTTGAGTTGCTGCAGGAGGCACCTCTCGAGTTTTGGTGGGGGGCTCATCTGAAATTGGAGATGGAAATGACAACAAACTCCAGTATTCATGCCTGGAAAATCCCATGGATGGAGGAGCCTGACAGGCTACAGTCCATGGGGTTGCAAAAAGTCAGACACTACTGAGCAAATTCACTTTCACTTTTCATCATAGGCCCCCAGTGGCTAAGATAGTAAAGAATCTGCCTGGGATGTAAGAAACCTGGGTTTGATCCCTGGGTCAGGAAGATCCCCTGGAGAAAGGCATGACAACACACTCCACCATTCTTGCCTGGAGAATCTCATGGACAGAAAAGCCTGGCTAGCTACACAGTCCATGGGGTCACAAAGAGTGAGAGATGAATGAGCAGCAAACAGACAATCATCTGTAATTGTGGCAAGGGACTCCTTTCTAGCTGTGGCATGGCACCTCCTTTCTAGTTTTGTTTTGCTGGTGAGCTCCACTTAAGTTTCAGTGGACAGCTCCTCTCTAGGTATGATGGTGGACCCATCTATAGCTTTTGTATGGGGGCCTCTTTCTAGTTATAGTGCACAAAGCCCTCTCTAGTTGTAGTGAGGTACTCTTCTTTAGTTGTGATGTCTGTGGGGATTCTTCTCTCATTGCAATGTGCAAAGGGTCTCCTCTCTAGTTGTGATGTGACGCTTGTCTCTCTTTGCAGTGAATGGGCTCCTTTCTAGATGTGATGTCTGGAGGGCTCCACTCGTGTTGTGGATGGGGGCTTCTCTTGAGTTGGGTCAAAGATCTCTAGAATTCTTGCAGGGTACTTGGAACTCCTCTTGAGATGTGATTATGCCTTTCTAACATTTGTCATGTTGAGAGGTACACGGCAAAGGGTCTTCCCTAATTTTGCACTATGTGTTCCTCACTCATTTTGGTGGGGTTGACGTCCTCTAGTTGTGACAGGTGGTCGACTTTATAGTTGTGGTGAGGGATCTCCTCTCCGGTTGCATGGGGGGGGGCTTTTCCTCAATAGTTATGGTTTGTCTGGGGGGTCTTCTTCACATGAGGAATGCAGGCTCCTCTGGAGTTTCAGCAGGAGGCATGTCTATTGTTGTTAAGGTGGGCTCCACTCTAATTCCAGGTGCTCCTGTTTAGTTGTGAAGGAATTCTCTCTAGTTGTGTTGTGTGGGCTTCTTTCTAGTGGTGGTAGGGTGCCACTTTCTCACTGTGGCAAAAGACTCCAAGATAGTTGTGTTGTTCATGGAAATCTCTAGTTGTACTGGGGGCATCTCTGTATTTGTGGTCATGGGCTCCTCCTTGTTTGTCTCAGAAGACGCATATCATTTTGCTGTGGGAGCTCGGGGCTCCTCTAAAAGGAGGCAGAGGATCCTGTCAAGATGAAGTAGGGGGCTCCTCTGGAGTTCTTCTGTGGAGCTCCTCTCTAATTGTGGTTGGGGACTCCTCTTTACCTGTGGCATGGGGGTTTCTTTCTAGTTGTGATGTGCTGCTGAGCCCCTCTTGAGTATTAATGGGAGTCTTCTCTAGTTGTGGTGAGTGATTATCTCTAGCTGTGGTGTGGCTGCTCCCTTCTTCTGTGGTGTACTGGTGGGCTACTCTCTAGATGTGATGTACAGGCTCCTTTCTAGTTATGGTGAGGGTCTCTTTAGTTGCAATATCCAAGGGGAGTCCTCCCTCATTGCATTGTGAAAAGGCTTCCTTTCCTGTGGTGGGGTAGCTCATCAATGTTTGCTGCAGTGTGACTCTACTCTAGGTATGCTGTGTGGGGACATCATCTCACATTGTGTCCAGTGGCTTTTCTTGAGTGGCGGTGGAGTTCTTTTCTTGAGTTATGGCAGTGAACTCAGAGCTCCTCCCAAGTTGCAGTATTCCCTCCTCTTAGGTTGTGATGGGGGGTTCTTCAGGTGGCTCTACTCTTCCTTTAACACTAGGTGATCTTCACAAATTTTACCCTGATTACTCCTCTCTACTTGTGAGGGCCTCCTCTCAATTTACTTCAGGAGGCTCTCCTCTATTTGCAGCGGAGGGGAGATGTGTGATTATCTATGTGTGATGTCTTGGTAAACTCCTCTCTACTTGTATGGAAAACGTCTCCAGTTTTGGTAGAGGTCTCCTCTGTCATTGTGACCAGTGACTCCTCTCATGTTGCAGCAAAGAACTCTGTGGTACCTCCCTAGTTGCCTTGACAATGGTGTTTCTCAATTATTGCAGTATGCAGGGGAATTTATACATATGCAGTTTGAAGACTCATTTCTCATTTTGGCATGTGGTCAACAAGCTAGCTGTGGCTAGGGGCTCTCTCTAGTTGCACTATACTAGGGGTTTCTCTCTAGTTGTGGTGTGGTGCCTCTTTCAAGTTGTTGTAGTCGTCACTCTAGTTGGTGTGAGCAAGGTGCTACTGCTTAGTTGAGGTGGGATATCCAATCTAGAGTGACCCAGAAGCCTCCTCTCTAGTTGCTGTGGAGGTCAACACTCTATTTGAGGTTGGTGATCTAGTCTATAGTTGTGGTGGGGTTCCCCTCTCTAGTTGCGCTGGGCATGGGTTTTCCTCAACAGTTGCTATATGTCGTGGGGTTCTTCTCCAAATCTGATAAATGGGAGTCTCTCTAGTTGTGGTGAGCTTCACTTCTCTAGTTGTGCCTTGGGTGCTCCTTCCTTCTAGTGATGTGTGCCTGGGTTCCTCTTGTGGTGGTGTGGTGCTCCTCTCTAGTCATGCTGAGGTCTTATCTCGATTTGCCATGGGAGCTCCTCTTGAGTTGAGGCAGTGGATTTGGAACTCCTCTTGAGTTCTGGTAGTGGCACCTCTCAATTGCACCAGGGGATATGGAGCCCTTTCGAGTTGTGTTGGGGAACTAGGGGTTCCTCTTGAGTTGCAGCAGTGGACCTCTATCTCCTGTTGATTTGTGGTAGGTACTTGGTTTTCCTCTGGATTACAGTGCACAACTCAGATTTCCTCTCAAGTTGCCATGAAAGGCTCCTCTTGATTTGAGGCAGGGGACTCAGAGCTTCTCTAGTGTTGTGGTGATGCTTCCTCTTGAGTTGTGGGGTGTTGTCTCCATGGAGGGGGGGAGTACTGTCTACTTTTGGCACCAGGGTCTCCTTACTAGTTTTTTGTGGGATTGCTACTCTCTAATTTTGAGTGGCTCCTCTGGAGTTACTTCACGGACTCATCTCTATTTGCTACGGAGTGACCCCTATAAGGTGGGATGTCCTGGGGGCTGCTCTCTAGTTGTGGTGAGGTCATCCTCTCCAGCTCTGGCATGGGAGTGCCTCTGGATTTGTCGCTGGGGACTCCCCTCATGATACAGAATAGGGCTCCTCTTGAATTGAGGCAGATTCTCTCGGTTCCTCTTGAGTTGTGGTTGGGGTTTTGGGAATCCTCTCGAGTTGCATTAGGGGGCTATTATCTAGTCTCAGTTTGTGATGGGAAAATAAGGTTCCTCTTGAGTTGCAGGAACGGAGTCAGTCCTCCTCTTGAATTGAGGTAGATAATTCAGGGTTCCTCTCCAGTTGTAACAGGAGACTATGGTCCACTAGAATTGCAGCTGAAAACTCAGGGTTCCTCTCCAGTTGCAGCAGAAAACTCGGGCTTCCTATTAAGTTGCAACAAGGGACCTGGGGCTCCACTCGAGTTGTGGCTTGGAAGTTGGAGTACCTCTTGAGTTGCAGCAGGGGACTCAGAGCTCTTCTCGAGTTGCGGTGGGATTTTAGGATTCGTCTCGAGTTGCAGTGCAAGAATCAGTGTTCCACTCGAGCTGTGGCAGGGAATCCATAGTTCCTCTCTATTTGGGGTGTACTCAGGGTTCCTCTCTGGAGAAGGAAATGGCAACCCACTCCAGTGTTCTTGCCTGGAGAATCCCAGGGATGGGGGAGCCTGGTGGGCTGCCGTCTATGGGGTCACACAGAGTCGGACATGACTGAAGTGATGCAGCAGCAGCAGGATTCCTCTCAAGTTTCAATGTGGCTTCCTCTTGAGTTGTATTGGTGTGACTCGTCTGTAACAGGGAAGTTCAAGGGGGCTGTTGCAATGTGCAGATGGCTACTCACTAGTTTGGCATGGGTTTTTTCTCTAGTTTGGGTCAAATTTAATTCTATAGCTGTGGTGGCTTTGATTCTCTCTAGTTGTGGTGTGCAAGCACCTCTCTAGTTGTGGTTGGGGACTCCTCTCTACCTGTGGCATTGGTGTTTCTTTCTAGCTGTGGTGTGCTGTGGGCTCCTCTGTAGGTGTGTTGGGGGATTATCTCTAGCAGTTGTGTGGCTTCTCCTTTCTAGTTGTGGTGTGTTTATGGGCTAACCTCTAGTTGTGGTATGTGCGCTCCTTTCTGGTCATGGTGATGGGGTCATTTGCCACAATACTTGTGGGAAGTTCTCTCTCATTTTAATGTGCAGGGACCTCCTTTCTGGTTGTGGTGTAGGGGCTCACCTATATTTCCTGACTCCTCTCTTTTTATGATGTCTGTGGGCATCCTCTCACGTTGTGGCCAGTGGCTTCTTTTGAGTAGTTCAGAGTTCTTTTCTTGAGTTGTGGCAGTGTATTCAGGGCTCCTCTCCAGTTGCAGTAGTGCTTCCTCTTATGTTGTGATGGGGAGCTCTGCAGGTGGCTCTGCTCTTCTTTGGACACTAGGTGTTCCTCAAAAGTTTTAGCGTTGTTACTCCTCTCTACTTGTGAGGGCCTCCTCTTGGATTATTTCAGGGGATTATCTCTATCTGTGATGATTGGTAGACTTTTCTATATTTGTGGAGGGAGAAACCTCTCCAGTTTTGGTGGAGGGCTCCTCCATCCTTGTGGCCAGTGTCACATATCATGTTTCAGGGAAGGACTCGGCGGTACCTCTCTATTTGCATTGGGCAGTGGTGTTTCTCCATCACTGTGGTATGCAGGAGACTCTTTACATAAGTGGTGTGTAGGATTATCTCATTGTGGCTTGTGGTAAACACACTAGCTCTGGCCAGGAGCTCTAGTTGCACTGTACTAGAGGTTTCTCTCTAGATGTGGTGTGCTGCTCCTTTCAGTTGTTGCAGTCGTTAATCTAGGTGCTGTGGGCAAGGTGCTACTCTCTAGTTGAGGTGGGACAACCAATTTAGTTTTATCCAGAAGGCTCCTCTCTAGTTGCAGTGGAGGTCAACTCTCTAGTTGTGGTTCTTGGTTAAGTCTCTAGTTGTGGTGGGAAGCTTCTCTCTAGTTGCATTCAGAAGAGCTTTTCCTGAACAGTTGCAATGTTAAGTGGGTCTCTTCTCCAGATGTGATGTGTGAGAGCTTCTCTAGTTGTAGTGAGCTGCACTTCTCTAATTGTGCTGTTGGTGCTTCTCTCTTGTAATGATGTGTGCCTGGACTCCTCTCTTGTTGTGATGTGATGCTCCTTTCTATTTGTGCTGAGATCTTAGCTCAACTTGCTGTAAGAGCTCCTCTTGAGTTGAGGCAGGGGACTCAGAGCTCCTCTCGAGTTCTGGTGGTGTCTCCTCTCAAGTTGCAGCAGGTGGCTCGGGGTCCTTTTGAGTTGTGGTGGTAAGCTCTGGATTCTTCTCAAGTTGCACCAGTGGAATCAGGGCTCCTTATGAGTTGGAGTGGATATTCTGTGTTCCTTTCAGTTACAATGCACACTCGGATTTCCTCTCTAGTTGCTGTAGAAGGCTCCTCTTGAGTTGAGGCAGGGGACTCAGAGCACCTCTCAAGTTGTGGCAAGAAAACCGTGGTCCTCTCCAGTTGCAGCATGGAACTCAGGGTTCCACTTGAGCCATGGGGTCATCTCACGATTCCTCTCGTGTTGAGCAGTATGTAACATTCCTTTCTAGTTGTGGTGTGGCTTCCTCTCAAGTTACGGCGGGCCTCCTCTAGAATTGCCTTGGGGCCCCTCATCTCTAGCAGGGATGTGGAGGGTGGCTCCTGTCTTTTTGTAATATGCAGGTGGTTAGTCACTAGTTTGGCATTTTTCTTTTCTGTAGCTGTTTTCAGAGTCAACTCTGTAGTTGTGGTAAGTTCGATTCTCTCTAGTTGTGATGTGAATGCTCCTCTTTAGCTGTGTCATGAGATTCATCTCTATTAGCAGCAGAGGGGCTACTCTCTATGTGTGAGGCCTAGTGGGCTCTTCTCGAGTTGTGGTGGAGGGCTCCTCTCAAGTTGTGGTGCTGGGTCCTCTCTGGTTAGGGTGTGGCAATTTCCACGGGGTAGATCCTCTGTAATTTTGGTGCTAGGGGTTCCTTATTAATATTAATGGGGCTGCTTCTCTCTAGTTGTGAGGGATTCCCCTCAACNAGTTGTGGTATGTGCGCTCCTTTCTGGTCATGGTGATGGGGTCATTTGCCACAATACTTGTGGGAAGTTCTCTCTCATTTTAATGTGCAGGGACCTCCTTTCTGGTTGTGGTGTAGGGGCTCACCTATATTTCCTGACTCCTCTCTTTTTATGATGTCTGTGGGCATCCTCTCACGTTGTGGCCAGTGGCTTCTTTTGAGTAGTTCAGAGTTCTTTTCTTGAGTTGTGGCAGTGTATTCAGGGCTCCTCTCCAGTTGCAGTAGTGCTTCCTCTTATGTTGTGATGGGGAGCTCTGCAGGTGGCTCTGCTCTTCTTTGGACACTAGGTGTTCCTCAAAAGTTTTAGCGTTGTTACTCCTCTCTACTTGTGAGGGCCTCCTCTTGGATTATTTCAGGGGATTATCTCTATCTGTGATGATTGGTAGACTTTTCTATATTTGTGGAGGGAGAAACCTCTCCAGTTTTGGTGGAGGGCTCCTCCATCCTTGTGGCCAGTGTCACATATCATGTTTCAGGGAAGGACTCGGCGGTACCTCTCTATTTGCATTGGGCAGTGGTGTTTCTCCATCACTGTGGTATGCAGGAGACTCTTTACATAAGTGGTGTGTAGGATTATCTCATTGTGGCTTGTGGTAAACACACTAGCTCTGGCCAGGAGCTCTAGTTGCACTGTACTAGAGGTTTCTCTCTAGATGTGGTGTGCTGCTCCTTTCAGTTGTTGCAGTCGTTAATCTAGGTGCTGTGGGCAAGGTGCTACTCTCTAGTTGAGGTGGGACAACCAATTTAGTTTTATCCAGAAGGCTCCTCTCTAGTTGCAGTGGAGGTCAACTCTCTAGTTGTGGTTCTTGGTTAAGTCTCTAGTTGTGGTGGGAAGCTTCTCTCTAGTTGCATTCAGAAGAGCTTTTCCTGAACAGTTGCAATGTTAAGTGGGTCTCTTCTCCAGATGTGATGTGTGAGAGCTTCTCTAGTTGTAGTGAGCTGCACTTCTCTAATTGTGCTGTTGGTGCTTCTCTCTTGTAATGATGTGTGCCTGGACTCCTCTCTTGTTGTGATGTGATGCTCCTTTCTATTTGTGCTGAGATCTTAGCTCAACTTGCTGTAAGAGCTCCTCTTGAGTTGAGGCAGGGGACTCAGAGCTCCTCTCGAGTTCTGGTGGTGTCTCCTCTCAAGTTGCAGCAGGTGGCTCGGGGTCCTTTTGAGTTGTGGTGGTAAGCTCTGGATTCTTCTCAAGTTGCACCAGTGGAATCAGGGCTCCTTATGAGTTGGAGTGGATATTCTGTGTTCCTTTCAGTTACAATGCACACTCGGATTTCCTCTCTAGTTGCTGTAGAAGGCTCCTCTTGAGTTGAGGCAGGGGACTCAGAGCACCTCTCAAGTTGTGGCAAGAAAACCGTGGTCCTCTCCAGTTGCAGCATGGAACTCAGGGTTCCACTTGAGCCATGGGGTCATCTCACGATTCCTCTCGTGTTGAGCAGTATGTAACATTCCTTTCTAGTTGTGGTGTGGCTTCCTCTCAAGTTACGGCGGGCCTCCTCTAGAATTGCCTTGGGGCCCCTCATCTCTAGCAGGGATGTGGAGGGTGGCTCCTGTCTTTTTGTAATATGCAGGTGGTTAGTCACTAGTTTGGCATTTTTCTTTTCTGTAGCTGTTTTCAGAGTCAACTCTGTAGTTGTGGTAAGTTCGATTCTCTCTAGTTGTGATGTGAATGCTCCTCTTTAGCTGTGTCATGAGATTCATCTCTATTAGCAGCAGAGGGGCTACTCTCTATGTGTGAGGCCTAGTGGGCTCTTCTCGAGTTGTGGTGGAGGGCTCCTCTCAAGTTGTGGTGCTGGGTCCTCTCTGGTTAGGGTGTGGCAATTTCCACGGGGTAGATCCTCTGTAATTTTGGTGCTAGGGGTTCCTTATTAATATTAATGGGGCTGCTTCTCTCTAGTTGTGAGGGATTCCCCTCAACTTACTTCAGGGAGCTCATCTGCATGTGTGGCAGAGGGGCTTCTCTCTAGGTGTGATATTCTGGGTGTTCACTCTGATAGTGCCAGAGGAATCCACTTCACTAATGGCCGAGGGTTCCTATGTCATTTTACCAGGGTCTCCTGCCTTGTTACTGCACAGGGATCCAATAGAATTGCAGCAGGAAACTCGGGATACCATTTGAGTTGCAGCAAGTGACTCAGGCTTACTTTAGATTTGTGCTGGAGCCTCCTCTCTAGCTGCCGTGGGAAAGACCCTCTCTAGTATTGATGTGCAGGCTGGATCCTGTCTGGCGGGAATATACGGGATGCTACTCTCTGGTTGCAGCATGGGGCTCCACTCTAGTTGCAGTGGGCCTCCACTTTTCATTTGTGGTGGGTCAGCTCCTCTCTAGTTTTCGTTTGTAGACTCCTCTCTAGTTGTGGCCAGTGGGGGGCGGCTTCTCTTTAGTTGTGGTAGTTCTGATAGTGTGGCTCCTCTCTAGTTGCGGTAGTGTACTCTTCTCAAATTGTGATTGGGGTGGCTCCTTTCCAGTGTGATGGGAAGGGACATTTTTTCTTGTTGTGATGTGCAGGAGTCTACTCTCAAGTTGTGACATGGTGGGCTCCTCTCTACTTGTAGCAAGGGTCTTCTGTCTAATTGGGATGTGTGGGTATGCTCCTCTCTAATGGTGATGTTCAGGCGGGCTTATATCTAACTGAAGAAGGGGTAGTGTCTCTAGTTGTGGTGTCGGCCTCCTCTTTTGTTATGACCTGTGTGGGAGTTCCACTCTAATTTTGATGTGCATAGGCATTTTTCTCTAATTGTGATGTGTGTGGCAGGCTCCTATCTACCTGGGGCAGGGGTGTCCACTCCCAGTTGTGTCAGTGGTTCTAGATTCTAGATGCCATGTATTGACCTCTCTAGTGTCGGCAGTGTGCTCCTCAATAGTTGCACCTGAGGATCACCTATCTAGTTGTGGCATGTATTCAACTCTCTACTTTGGCGGTTGGGCTTCTCTCTAGTTGTAATGTGCCAGGGTGCTCCTCCCTAGATGTGCTGTACCTAGGGGAGTCCTCTCTGTTTGCAGAGTTGTAACTCCTGTATTGTTGCTTTATGCTGTGTGTCTCTTCTCTAGGTGCAGTTTGCTGGCTCCTCTCTATTTGTGGTTTGATGAGCTGATCTCTAGTAGTGATGTGGAGCCTCCTCTCAAGATGTGGTGTGCAAAATTGCTCCTCTCTAGTTTCAGGGCTTGGGTCTTCCTTTTGACATGTGGTGTCCGAGTGGGCTCCTCTCTTGTTGCAATGTGTGCACTTCTCTCTAGTTGTGGAGGGGGACTCCACTGGAGTTGCATCATGGGCCTTGATGTTCCTCTCGAGGTGAGGTGGGGCTTCACTCTAGTGGTGGTAGGGTGGCCCTCTGTAGTAGAAATGTGCAGGGTGCTTTCTGTTTAGTTGCAATGTGTAGGTGGCTACACTACCTGTGGCATGGGGATCCTCTCTAGTTGGTTTCAGGTGTCAACTCAATTATGTCGGGTGGGCTCCTCTCTAGTTGTGGTGTGCAGATTTCTCTCTAGTTTTGGAGGGTTGATCTTTTCTTGTTGTAGCAATGGGCTCTAAGTTCGTTGCAGGGTGCATGGGATTCTCAACTTGTGGCTGTGGCTCCTCTCTAGCTGTAGCAAGAGGCATCTCTCAAGTTGCTGTGGGAGCACCTCTTGAGATTTTGTGCGGGGCTAATCTGTAATTATTGAAGAAGGAAATAGCAAGCCACTCCAATGTTCTTGCCTGGAGAATCCCCGGGATGCTGAGCCTGATGGGCTGCCATCTATGGGGTCACAGAGAGTCGGACATGATTGAAGCGACTTAGCAGCAATAGCAGCAGCAGCAGCATCTGTAATTATGCTGAGGGGCTCCTATCTAGCTGTGGTGTGGGGACGCCTTTCTAGTTGTGGTGCACTGGTGACCTCCTCTTAAGTTTCAGTGGGTGGTTCTCTGATGCCAAGGTTTTACTCAATAGTTGTGGTGTGTATGTGGTTCTTCTCCACATGAGGAATGCAGGCTCTTCTGGAGTTGTGAAAGAAGACTTGTGTATGGTTGTGCCAGCTGGCTCCTCTCTAAGTGAATTTCTAGGGAATCCTGTCTAGTTGTTGGGGGCTTCGCTCTAGTGTTGTTCGAGCTCCTCTCTAGTGTTGGAAGGGTGCAACTTTTTTATTGTGGCAATGGATTCCAAGCTAGTTGCGGTATCCACAAGTCTCTCAAGTTGTGGTGAGGGGGGCCTCTTTGTACTTGCAGTGGTGGACTCCTCTCTATTTGTCTCAGGAGGCACAGATCAACTTTCTGTGGGGGCTTGGGCTCCTCTAAAAGGAGGCAGTGAATCCTGTTGAGATGAAGCAGATGGCTCCTCTCAAGTTTCAGTGGCAGACTCCTCTCTAATCGTGCTTGGGGATTTCTCTTTACCTGTGGCATGGGAGTTTCTTTCTAGTTGCGGTATTCTGGTGAGCTCCACTAAAGTGTCAGCGGGGGCTCCACTCTAGTTGTGTGTGGGAGTTTCTTCAGCTGTGATGTGGCTGCTCCTTTGTAGTTGTGCTGTGCTGGTGGGCTACTCTATACTTCTGGTGTGTGGGCTCCTTTCTAGTTATGGTGTGGGTCTCTTTAGTTGCAGTATCTCAGGAGAGTCCTCTCTCATTGCAATGTGCAGGGATGTTTTATCTTGTAGTGGGTGGAGTGCTCATCTATAACTGCCACAGAGTGCCTCATCTCTAGATACAGTGTCTGGGCACATCCTCTCATATTGTGGTCTGCGACCTCTCAAGTATCAGCAGGGTCCTCCTCTTGAGTTGTGACAGTGGACTTGTGGCTCCTCACGAGTTTCAGTTGTCCCTGCTCTTATATTCTGATGTATGGCTGTCCAGAGTTGTCCTCTCTTCTTTTGGCATGAGGCTTTCCTCACAAATTTTGTGTGATTGCTCTTCTCTGTTTGTGAGAGCCTCCTCTCAAGTTACTTCAGGGGGTTCATCTCTATCTTCGGCAGAGGTGTTCCTATCTCTATGTGATGTCCTGGTGGACTTCTCTCTACTTGTGGTGAGAGAAACTTCCCCAGTTTTGGTGGGGGGATCCTCTGTCATTGGAGTCACTGGCTTCTCTGATGTTTCAGCAAAGGACTTGGTGGTTTCTCTCTAGTTGGCTTGCGCAGTGGAGTTTCTCAATCATTGTGATATGTGTGGGACTCTTCTTCAGATGTGGTGTGCAGGCTCCTTTCTACATGTGGTGATCTACACTTGTCTAATAGTTCCATGAGAGCTCCTCTCTGGATGTGACATCCAGAGGGCTCATCTCTCATTGAGGATGGTGAATTTCCTTTAGTTACATTATAGGGCTCCTCTAGAGTTTCTGCAGGGTACTTGGGTCTCCTTTTGAGTTGTGGGTGTACCTCTTCTCACCTTTGTCATGTTGGGGACTCCATCGTGAGGGGGGCTCTTCTCTACTTTTAACACTAGGGGTTCCTCACTAACTTTGGTGGGGTTGACCCTCTCTATCGTGACAGGTGGTCACGTCTCTAGTTGGGTTGTGGGGGCACCTGGCTAGTTGCTTTGGGTGGGGCTTTTCCACAACCCAATGAGGTTTTGTGGGGCTCTTTTATGGGGTGTGTGGGGCTCTTCTTCACCTGAGGAATGCAGTTTCCTCTGGAGTTGTGGCAAGAGGCTTGTGTATTTTTGTGCCAGCAGGCTCTTCTCAAAGTCAAATTCAAGTGGCTCCTGTCTAGTTGTGTGGGTCTTCTCTCTAGTTTTGATATGCAGGCTCCTCTGTAGTTGTGTCAGGGTTCAAGTTTCTTGTTATGGCAGGGCACTCCAAGATAGTTGCAGTGATCATGGGGCTCTCGTGTTGTGATGGTTGCATCTCTGTACTTGCAGTGATTGACTCCTCCCTGATAGTATCAGCAGGCACATGACAATTTGTTGTGGGGTCTAGGAGCCCCTCTAAAATTAGGCAGCAGATCTGATTGAGATGAAATAGGTGTCTCCTCTAGAGTTTCAGTGGAAGGCTCTTCTCTAGTTGTGGCTGGCAACTCCTCTTTACCTGTTGCTTGGGGGTCTCTTTATAGTTGTGGTGTGTTGGTGAGCTCCTCTTGAGCATCAGTGAGGTCTCCTCTTTAGTTGTGGTGGGGGAATATCTCTAGCTGCAGTGTGGCTGCTCCTTTCCAGTTCTGGTTTGCTGGTGGGCAGCTCTATAGTTGTGGTGCGCTGGCTCCTTTCTACTTACGGTGAGGGGCTCTTTAGTTGAAATATCTTCAGTGAGTCCTTTCTCAATGAAATGTTCAGGGGCCTCCTTTCTTTTTTAGTGGGTGTTTCATCTATAGTTGCTGCAGAGTGACTCCTTCTAGGTATGCTGTCTGGGGTATCCTCGTCAATTGTGACTGGTGGCTTCTCTCAAGTAGAGGTGGAGTCCTCCTATTGAGTTGTAGCAGTGGACTTGGGGCTCCTCAATTTGTATGGGAGCCTCCTCTTAGGTTATGATGGGGGGCTCTGTAGGGGGGTTCTCTCTTCTTTGGGAGCTACATGTTCCTCAAAATTGTAGCATGATTGCTCCTCTCTACTTGTGAGGGCCTACTCTTGAGTTACTTCAGTGGGCTCATCTTTATTTGCAGCAAAGACACTCCTTTCTATGTGTGATGTCATGGTGGATTCCTCTCTACTTGTGGCTGAGGAAACCTCTCCAGTTTTGGTGGGCAGCTCCTCTGTCATTGCGGCTAGTGGCTCCACTCATTTTGCAGAACAAGACTTGGTGGCTCCTCTATAGTTGTGTTGGGCAGTGTTGCTCCTCAATCATTGTGGGATTAGGGGCCTCTTGTCCAGATGTGGTATGCAGGCTCCTCTCTAGTTGTGGCACCTGGCCAACACACTAGTTGTGGCCACGGGCTCTCTCTAGTTGCACTGTAGTAGAGGTTTCTAACTATTTGTGGTGTGGTGCCTCCTTTGAGTTGTTACACTTGTTAATCTATTTGCTGTTGGCAAGGGGCTGTTCTCTAGTTGTGGGGTGATTTCCAATATAGTTTTATCCAGAAAGTTCCTCTCATTGCAGTTGATTAACTCTATTTGAAATGGGTAGTCAAGTTTCTATTTGTGGTGGAAGTCTCCTCTCTAATTGCATTGGACAGAGGTTTTCTTCAGTAGTTGCAATGTGGTTCCATATCACTAAAGCTTATGAATTTTCCCAAGTAGTATTTTCATCTACAGCTTTGTGGGTCAATATGCATTTAAAAACACTCAGCAGGATTTTTAAAATAACTTACATCAATTCAGAGGGATAGAAAAACTTTTTAGTAATATAATGGTCTATAAAATGAGATGGCAACTGAAAAATTCAGCTATTTCTTCTTTCTTAATCTTGCTTCTTAAATTAGTTGTTAAGCATTCTATTGAGCTGGTAAGAAATCAGATTAGTAGAAATAAATGTACACATTTGCATATTTTAAAAACATTTATTTTCAAATTCTACAGTATATACTGTATGGTAAATATAGATCATCCTTAAACCAAGTAAATTTAAACAGTAAAGTTTAGTACAGTCACTCAATCATGTCTGACTCTTTGGGACACCATGGATTGCAGCACACCAGGCTTCCCTGTCCATCACCATCTCCTTGAGCTTACTCAAACTCATGTCCATCGAGTCAGTGGTGCCATCCAACCATCTCATCCTCTGTCGTCCCCTTCTCCTCCCTCCTTCAATCTTTCCCAGCATCAAGGTCTTTTCCAATGAGTCAGTTCTTTACATCAGGTGGCCAAAGTACTGAAGTTTCAGCTTCAGCATCATTCCTTCCAATGAATGTTCAGGGCTGATTTCCTTTAGGATTGACTGATTGGATCTCTTTGCAGTCCCAAGGGACTCTCAAGAGTCTTCTCCAACAACACAGTTCAAAAGCAGTAAAGGAAGAGCTAAAACAGAGGTGAATGACTGCTTTCTAATGAAGGTCCCCAACTCCAACTAATGGAGGGTCCAATATTTTCCATGGTGAACATAATTGACTTTTGAGGAAATTACCTGGAACCAAATAAGAAATATGTGTTTAAGAAAGTCTTTTGGGAAAATGTTTCACATGAAACAATGTGTTGAATTATGGAAACAGTGCTGCATATGCCTGTGGGTCACAGTAAATTCTAACATGACATCTGAAATGAAGAAATATAGAATAAATTCCAAATGAGTATGTTTGCTATCTTAGGGTGTCCTCAGGCATTGGTTTTGAGAACAAATTTGCCAGGAGACAGTGGTAAGTATGGGGAGCAGAAAAAGAGATTTCATTATATCACCAAGAAGGAATAGGTGAAGCTGTATACACAGAGAATAAAACTGTCCCAAAGAATGACATCTTGGAGTTTGGTGCATGTTCCTAGGGTTGAACTGAGTGATGAAGTCTTATATCAAGATTCTGCATATACTGCCTATTTGTTTCATTTGATTCTTTGGCCTTTGAGACTCCTCAAGGAAAGACAATATTGCTTTAGAAACAAATTATTTTGATTCATGTTAGAAGCCCCAAGTCACGTCTCTTGCTTTTTTCTGATAAGCATCTGAAGTTACACTAGAAGTGGAAAGAAATATAAAGAGAAGGAGAGAAAGGAAGAATTTTACCTAGAAGTGAGACATCAGTACATTTTTGGCACCAGAAATACAATGCATAATACTATAAATGTCATTTATTCAACAGTCATTTTTCAGCATTTCTGACATGGCAACACTTTAGTAGACATTTCAGCACTGGTATGACCCAGAGGGATGGTATGGGGAGGGAGGTAGGAGGTGGGTTCAGAATGGGGAACACGTGTACACCTGTGACAGATTCATGTTGATGTATGGAAAAACTGATACAAAATTGTAAAGTAATTAGCCTTGGGACTGATGAGTGGGGATGATCTGGAGGGATGGTGTGAGGAGGGAGGGGGAAGGGAGGGGGTTTGGATTGGGAACTCAGGTACACTTATGGATGATTTATGTCAATGTATGGCAAAATGAGTACAGTATTGTAAAGCAAAACAAACTAAAAAATAAAAATTAAAAAAAATTTTTTTGAAAAATATGAATTGAAGATGTTTCTGCCCAAAGCAGACATATACTAATGGGGGATATGGACAGATAAGCAAAACCTGGCAACAAAGTATCCTTTCCCTGGTGAATTTGCTGGAGACATCTGGAAGGGGAGATGTACCTAACTCGCATCAGGGACAAGGGGGAAGGATAAAAAATATATTTTAAAAGGGGGAGGATGAGCCAAGTTTCATTATAAGATAAACATACTTGGGATTTCTTCCACTGAGTTGTAACAAGTAAGTATATCAATGTTATTTAAAGATGAGTTAGTATTAAGCCTTGAAAGTCAAATTAGGGGATTTAATTTGATAAAAATGTGAGGTCATTTAAGTTTTTAAGCTGAGAGTGAAAATATGATCAGTTCAGTCAGGTCAGTTACTGAGTCATATCCAACAATGTGACCCTGTGGACTGCAGCATTCCAGGCTGCTCTGTCAATCACCAACTCCCAGAGTTTACTCAAACTCATGCCCATCAAGTTGGTGATGCCATCCGACGATCTCACCCTCTCTCATGCCATTCTCCTCCTGCCTTCAATATTTCCGAGCATCAGGGTCTTTTCCAATGAGTCAATTCTTCACATCAGGTGGCCAAAGTATTAGACTTTCAGCTTGAGCATCAGTCCTTCCAATGAATATTCAGGGTTGATTTCCTTTAGGATTGACTGGTTTGATCTTGCAGTACAAGGGACTCTCAAGAGACTTCTCCAACAAGACAGTTCAAGGCATCAATCCTTTGGTGCTCAGATTTCTTTATAGTCCAACTTTCACATCCATAAATGACTATTGGAAAAACCATAGCTTTGACTAGATGAACGTTTTCAGCAAAGTAATGTCTCTGCTTTATAATATGCTGTCTAGGTTGGTCATAAGTTTTCTTCCAAGGAACAAGATTCTTTTAATTTCTTGGCTGCAGCCACCATCTGCAGTGATTTTGGTGCCACAAGATATAAAGTCTATCACTATTTCCATTGTTTCCCCATCTATATGCCATGAAGTGATGGGGCCTGATCATTATCTTAGTTTCTTTAGTGTTGAGTTTTAAGCCAAGATTATCATTCTCCTCTCACTTTTTATCAAGAGGCTCTTTAGCTTTTCTTTGCTTTCTGCCATAAGGGTAGTGACAACTGTGTATCTATGGTTATTGATATTCCTCCCGGCAATCTTGATTCCAGCTTGTGTTTCATCCAGCCTGGCATTTCGCATGATATACTCTGTATAGAAATTAAATTAACAGGATGACAATAAACAGCCTTGAGGTACTCCTTTCCCAATTTGGAAGCAGTTTGTTGCTCCGTGTCCAGTTCTAACTATTTCTTCTTCATTTGCATACAGATTTCTCAGCAGGCAGGTCAGGTGGCCTGGTATTCACTTCTCTTTAAATATTTTCCACAGTTTGTTGTGATCCACACAGTCAAACGCTTTGCTTTGGAGTAGTCGATAAAGCAGACATAGGTGTTTTTCTGGAACTCTGTTGCTTTTTCCATGATCCAACAGATGCTGGGAATTTGATCTCTGGTCGCTCTGCCTTTTCTAAATCCACCTTGAACATCTGGAAGTTCATGGTTCATGTACTGTTGAATCCGGCATTGGAGAATTTTGAGCATTACTTTACTAGCTTGTGAGATGAGTGCAATTGTGTGCAGGCGTTTGAGCATCCTTTGGCATTCTCTTTCTTTGGGATTGGAATGAAAACTGACCTTTTTCCAGTCCTATGACCACTGCTGAGTTTTCCAAATTTGCTGGCATATTTAGTGCAGCATTTTCACAGGATCATCTTTTAGGATTTTAAATAACTCAACTGGAATTCTATCACCTCCACTAGCTTTGTTCTTAATGGTGCTTCCTAAGGCCCTCTTGTCTTCACATTCCAGGATATCTGGCTCTAGGTGAGTGATCATACCATCGTGGTTATCTGGGTCATTAAGACCTTTCTTGTATAGTTCTTCTGTGTATTCTTGCCACCTTTTCCTAATATATTCTGCTTCTGTTAGGTCTATGTCCTTTATTGTGCCCATCTTTGTATGAAATATTCCCTTGGTATCTCTAATTTTCTTGAAGGGCTCTCTAGTCATTCCTATTCTTTCATTTCCCTCTATTTCTTTTCATTGATCACTTAGGAAAATATGATAGAAACTATTTTACGTGCTTCTGTCAGTTGGGTAATTAAGCAAAGGGGATTGGAGGTAGGAGGTAAACTGGTAACTTTTTTGTCAGCAACTTAAGTGTGAGGACATGGTCTAAATTTAGGATGGTGGTAACGGGGAGAGCATCCATTGTCTGAATGTAAATCAGGATTATTAAATTGTCTCAATTTTTTTTTCCTCATGAATGGGCATATGATTAAAGCTAGAGGAGATAAGAAAGCTATGAAGCTATCAACAAGATGACAAACTGCTAACTGGTTCACAATATATGAAACTCTCTTGAGATGAAAGTACAGAATTTGAAAGAAACATGGAAATAGATGTAAACAGAAAAGAAAACAAAAGGTTTCCCAATGAAGATAACTAATGTTAACTTACATGTCCATTTATTTCTTTAATAGTGCTGTGGCTGTATTTATTTGTTTTAGTGCTATAAAAAGATTCCAAAAGAAAATAAGAATGATTATATTTCCTAAAACCTGCCACTGAATAATGTGACTATGTCCAACAGAAATTTTTCAGTTAAAATAAATCTTAAAAATTGACAAATATTTTTTAAAATATTTACTTGGCTGCACCAGATCTTAGTTGTGGCATATGAGATCTTCAGTCTTCACTGTACCACGTAGGATCTTTAGTTGCAGAATGCAAAGTCTTAATTGTAATAGGTGGGATCTAGCTCGTCAACTAGGGATCAAACTCAAGTTTCCTGAATTGGGATTTCAGAATCTTAGCCACTGGATCGCCAGGAAAGTCCTCTGTTCAGTTCAGTTCAGTTGCACAGTCATGTCCAACTCTTTGCGACCTCATGGACTGCAGCATGCCAGGCTTCCCTGTCCATCATCAACCCCTGGAGCTTGCTCAAACTTATGTCCGTCAAGTCGGTAATGCCATCCAATCATCTCATCCTGAGAAAAATATGATATAAATTATTTTAAGTGTTTCTGTCAGTAGGGTAATTAAGCAAAGGGGTTTGGAGGTATGAAGGTAAGCTGATAACTTACCTTGTCGTCCCCTTCTCCTCCTTCCTTCCTTTCTTAGAATGTTTCTCAGAAAGAGTCAAAAAATATTTTTAATAAATCCTAAGTACCAATAACTGATACAGTGCCTGATGAACTATGGACGGAGGTTCATGACATTGTACAGGAGACAGAGATCAAGACCATCCCCAAGAAAAAGAAATGCATAAAAGCAAAATGGCTGTCTGAGGAGGCCTTAAAAATAGCTGTGAAAAGAAGTGAAAAGCAAAGAAGAGGAGGAAAGATATACCCATTTGAAGGCAGAATTCCAAAGAATCACAAGGAGAGATAAGAAAGGCTTCCTGAATGAACAATGCAAAGAAACAGAGGAAAACAATAGAATGGGAAAAACTAGAGATCTCTTGAAGAAAATTAGAGATACCAAGGGACATTTCATGCAAAGATGGGCTCAATAAAGGACAAAAATGGTATGGACCTAACAGAAGCAGGAGATATTAAGAAGAGGTGGAAAGAATACACAGAACTGTACAAAAAAGATCTTCATGACTGAGATAATCATAATGATTATGATCATAATAATCATAATGATCACTCACCTAGAGCCACACACCCAGGAATGTGAAGTCAAGTGGGCCTTAGGAACCACACAAACAAAGCTAGTGGAGTTGATGGAATTCCAATTGAGCTAATCATAAAAGATGATGCTGTGAAAGTGCTGCACTCAATATGCCAGCAAATTTGGAAAACTCAGCAGTGACCACACACTGGAAAAGGTCACTTTTCGTTCCAATCCCTAAGAAAGGCAATGCCAAAGAATGCTCAAACTAGCACACAATTGTGCTCATCTCACACGCTAGTAAAGTAATGCTCAAAATTCTCCAAGCCATGCTTCAACAGTACATGAATTGTGAACTTCCAGATGTTCAAGCTGGATTTAGAAAAGGTGAAGAATCAAAGATCAAATTTCCTACATCTGTTGGATTGTCAAAAAAGTAAGAGAGTTCCAGAAAAACATCTATTTCTGCTTTATTGATTATGGCAAAGCCTTTGACTGTGTGGATCACAATATTCATGTCAATGTATGGCAAAACCAATACAATATTGTAAAGTAATTATCCTCCAATTAAAATGAATAAATTTATTTTAAAAATAAATTTAAAAATTTAAAAATAAAAAGAAAATTCTGAAAGAGGGGAGAATACTAGACTACCTGACTTGCTTCTTGAGAAATCTGTATGTGGGTCAGGAAGCAACAGTTAGAACTGGACATGGAACAACAGACTGGTTCCAAATAGGAAAAGGAGTATGTCAAGGCTGTATATTGTCACCGTACTATTTAACTTATATGCAGATTACATCATGAGAAATGCCAGGCTGGATGAAGCACAAACTGGAATCAAGACTGCCGGGAAAAATGTCAATACCCTCAGATATGTAGCTGTCATTATCCTTATAGCAGAGAGCAAATAAGAATTAAAGACTCTCTTGATGAAAGTGAAAGAGGAGAGTGGAAAAAATTGGCTTAAACTCAACATTCAGAACACTAAGATCATGGCATACAGTCCCATCACTTCATGGCAAATAGATGGGGATACAGTGGAAACAGTAGCAGGCCTTATTTTGCGGGGAGGGGCTCCAAAATCACTGTGCATGGTGACTGCAGCCATAAAATTAAAAGACCCTTTCTCCTTGGAAGGAAAGTTATGACCAACCTAGACAGCATATTAAAATGTAGAGACATTACTTTCCCAACAAATGTCCATCTAGTAAAGGCTATGGTTTTTCCAGTAGTCATGCATGGATGTGAGAGCTGGACTATAAGGAACGCTGAGTGCCAAAGAATTGATAGTTTTGAACTGTGGTGTTGGAGAAGACTCTTGAGACTCCCTTGGACTGCAAGGAGGTCCAACCAGTCCATCCTAAAGAAGACCAATCCTGACTGTTCATTGAAAGGACTGATGTTGAGGCTGAAACTCTAATACTTTGGCCACCAGATGTGAAGAGCTGACTCATTTGAAAAGACCTTGATGCTGAGAAAGATTGAAGGCGAGAGAAGGGGATGACAGAGGATGAGATGGTTGGATCACATCACCAACNAAGACCAATCCTGACTGTTCATTGAAAGGACTGATGTTGAGGCTGAAACTCTAATACTTTGGCCACCAGATGTGAAGAGCTGACTCATTTGAAAAGACCTTGATGCTGAGAAAGATTGAAGGCGAGAGAAGGGGATGACAGAGGATGAGATGGTTGGATCACATCACCAACTCAATAATATGAATTTGGGTAAACTTCAGGCGTTGGTGATGAACAAGGAGGCCTGGTGTGCTATAGTACATGGAGTCTCAAAGAGTCAGACACGACTGAGTGTCTGAACTATATTGTAATTAACCTCTAATTAAAAAAAATAAATTTATATAACAAAACTGAAGCTCCAAGAAAGTAACAGAGCATCTTCAAAGATGAAACATAGTCCTTTCATTAGAGAACTTTAAAGTTTGAGATAGAAATAAATTATTTGGGGGCATGAACAAGGGTCAAGTGTGTAGGAAAATTCAGAGCATACTCCTGGAAAGATGGTTTTTTGATTGAGAATTCATAACACAACAAAAGAAAATAGAAGGAAAAATAATATTTAAGGGGAGCAACACATGCATTGCATTAGGATGGAGCATAAGGGGAAATGCAAAAAATATTTATAAAATGATATTTTTAGAAAGTCAGCATTCATACAAATAAGAGTGCTAAACTGTGGACTTTAGGTGTATAAATATTTTTTAATCAGTATTACTTGGAAAATAAAATATAAGAACAACAGAAAATTAAAAAAATAATAAAGAAACTCAGTATTAATGCATGTTTCAATCTTCAGAGTCCAAAATAAGTTTAATAAAGGCATGAACATATAACCCTAGCTTGATACTTCTGGGGTTAGAGAATAATTATAGAACTAATTTAAACTCCCTAAAATCAATTTAAGATATGGAGTTGTTAAGTGGCCCAAATTTACTTTCTTGAAAAGAAAGAAGGGATATAGTTTTAGAGTGGTAACAGCTCACAGATGCATATTCTAGTCAAATACATGAAAATATTCATTTCAAGATACATTAAAATTATCTGTAGGTGCTGTCATCCTTTGTGAGTCTCTAGAAATGGTAATAATATCTGAGAAAACCACTACCTATAATTTCAGGGACGTGACCTGAAAAAGGAGGCAGGATGAGATAACAAGTGCAATGGCTGAGGTTCTTGTGACTCTGGTGTTAGCAGAAATAAAAAAATTACCTTTTCTCTGACTCCTTCTCAAAGCCATGGTGCAGAGGAGTCTCGAGGTAGAGCTAGAGCTGTCATTTAACTAAAGGAAAGGTGCTGCGAAGAGAAGAGTGATCTCAGAATCTCAAGCTACAGAAAGACCTATGAGACCTTTGTGATGGGTACAGAGGAATTGTGCTTTCAACAGTGTCATGTGCCTGAGAATTCAGTTAACTAGGAGGCCTGTGTTAGATCTTGGGCCAATCAGGTTCCAGTCAAGGAAAACTGTATTCACCTGTAATACTTTAATCTTGGCTTCTCACACAGGGAACTGATTAAAGCATAAAACAGATGATGAAAAGGATAGATGAAGCCAACAAGAGAAAAAGAAGGCAACCCAGAAATTAGCAACAGGGACAAGCCATACCCAACCTTGGGCAGGAGGGTCACAAGGATCAAGAACTCCTGCTATAAAACAGGAGTCTTGGATTACCTGATGAGAGCTGCAATCATGCAGGCAACAGTGGTGGCAAGTGGAGCATGGAGGAGACATAGCTCCTGACTAAGCAGGTGCAGGAGGCAAGTTGGCTGTTGGAAGAAACAGCTTGGTTCCTCTCTTCTCCCTAACCCCCAGTCTTGTACCCCAACCCTCAGCCCGTATCATCAGAACTAGGTTTCCAGAACAGGAAGCCTCAGGGATCAGATCTCACTCCCCATCACTGATCCAGGGGATCCAAGCACAAAATCACCTGAGACTCAATTTAGAGAGATTAACAGGACCATGTGGCTGAAAAAAATAAAGGAAGCCTGCAAAGACTAGGTTCTTATAAGTTCTGAGTGTAAGAAAATACATTTAAAAAGCATTCCTTTTCTTACTCAGCAGTGCTTGACTAGAAGGTTAACAGAAAATGGGGACATCTGGATGCACACCCCCAAATTAGTTTTAGTTTGGCTAGAAATACTCACCAGAGAAGACAATTGATTTTTTTTCTTCTAAAGAAA
>SJYA01005079.1:0-27771 GCA_006410615.1 Neotragus moschatus
AAAAAAAAAAAAGAGGAGCCAAGAAAAGAAAAACTATCTGCTCCCCAGAGAGCTGTTTCTAATCAAAACAAACAAGGAAATAATTCCACAGTCCCTTCGGTGATTTCTTTCAGCTTTAGTTGAGAATTAAATTCTCCCGGTGGGTTTGACCTGAGACCTTGTCTAACATGGAATCTTAGCTGTTGGCTTCACACAGACCACAAACTCGCCGAGGGAAGCCAAGGTTTTAGGAAAGAACATGTGTGACCCATAAGTGTTTACAAGCCCTGATGAGCGACTTTAACTCTTAACACCCCAATTTTCTCTACCATAAAAGGAATTTATATTGCAGTGAGGAGGTTTCCCACAAGAAGTTATAACCAAAACAACAGTTCCTAGCAGACAAAATCAGGGGAAATGATGCTAGCCCAGAAAGAAATGCAGAGGCTGCCTTTTTTCAATGATTTTCCTGAAACTTCTAAAATACGTCAGTGATTGTTGTAATAAGGTTAATGCCAATTCTTAGCTATGTCCAGGAGAACAAGATGAATTGGGACCTTAAATTGCTACTAACATCCACTTTCTGAACAGGTGGGTGGCCTGCTGTCTGTTAGGCAGGATTTGAATAGCCTAAGTTTTGTTTCCCCAAATGAATCTTCCAACTCTGCTGCTTGAAACCCAATTGTGACAGCCCTTTCGGTCTAAGAGGGGAATGGCCTGAAGACGGTAAGTCACTTAGAGGGGTAAGCAACCAAGGGTTTCATTTTTTGAACACTGATCTTTTCTCAGCATTATAGCGAAAGTATTAGTCACTCAGTCGTGTCCAACTCTTTGTGACCCCATGGACTGTAGCCCACCAGGCTCCTCTGTCTATGGGATTCTCCAGGCAAGAATACTGGAGTCGGTAGCCATTCTCTTCTCCAGGGGATCTTCCCAACCCAGGGATTGAATCCAGGTCTCTGGCATTGCAGGCGGATTCTTTACCATCTGAGCCACCAGGGAAGCTCCAGCATTATACATGGTGATTAACTGTGTCCTTTAATCTCCCCAACAGTCCAGTGAGGAATACTGAACTAACCTCATTTCCAAATGTGATACTAGTCTCACAGAAAGGTAAGTACATTACCCAGGGCTCCATGGTTAAAGAGTGGAGGAGTGAATACTGGGATGTCTGGCGTCCGCCAGAGTCAGAATTGCCTTCTACCACTCTATGCAACCCAGAAGGAGCACCCTCAGAAGACGCTTCCACCAAACCTCACCACCGATCAGTTTCCATTTTCTCAGGTGGCTGAGGAGGGGTCTAACTGTTGGAACCTTACACTTTTCAGTTAAACCTAGAACCTGAAAGGGGAGACCCAGGGTTGAAACCTAGAGACAATCCCATTAATCTCCATGAGGCGTGTTCAGTGTCAGAATGACGGTGTGCCAGGTGGTACCATCTGTACCCACAGCCTCCCCGGTTGCGGCAGAAGTGATTTTAACGCCCTCTGCTGCTGCTGCTCAGTCTAATGCACCCGACTCTGTGACCCCACGAACTGTAGCCCGCCAGGCTCCACTGTCCACGGGATTCTCCAGGCAAAACACTGCAGTGGGTGGCCATTTCCTCCTCCTTTAATGCCCTCACGGCATCCTAGAAAAGCATACCCCCTATATCGGAAAAGGAGTACAAAAAGGGAGGAAACCAGGCTGCTCCTATTTACAACCAGCTTCTAGATAAATGCCTGGGATGGCTCAGGGCTGAGCAGCTGCCTGGGTTCCCTGAATGCCCTGGGAATTCTGGGCCAAGCCCTCGACTCTTCGCTAACTGAGCTTTTATCTAGGATAAAGGGTCTGTAGGCAGGTTTTAATCAGGTAAGAAGATACTTTAAGCATAGATTTTGGTGGAATCTTAAGGGTCTTCATTAAACATCTGCCAAATTAATGAAAAGTTGATGTCTTGTGCCATCAGGGAAAACCAAAGTCTTCCAGTTGTGAGGATAAATGCCTGTAAATGGGTAAGGGTTAAGGAGAAAAGAAACCAGTGCCTCCATGGGCTTTCAAATTATTCCAAGTTTCTGGAAAAACTGACTGCTGAGGGGCCATAAATCTCTTCACTGTGCCGCTGATTGCTCCTGGAGTGAGCTTCCCACACAGGCTAGGAAAGCTTGCGGGGATAAGATGATTCTCTCTCCAATTCTCCAAAAGCTGGGTTGTTGATGAGGTCTAAAGGGGTCTGTGTACCAGTAAACAGACCCCTTTGGGCCATCTGGTGCTAAACATTCATAATTAAAAATCTGAATTTGCAAGATTCTTCCATTCATCAGACAGCACCTATCAAAGTGAGGCTATAGAATTTTAAACTTTCAGATGACAGGTTAGTGAGAAAGGGAAATTATTTTTACTACCCACTCCACATCAAGGTTCAGGGCCTCTTATTTAAGGCATAGATTTCCATGGAAACAGCCTGTGAGGCGGGGTATGCTTATTAGAATGATTTCTTGTAACAACCCTCAGTCCTCTCAAGGAGGACTTGCACTTGCAACCAGCAGAAGTGTTTAAAATCTTAATCTCTACAATTGGATTAACATTTGTTAAAAGCACCAAGCCTCCAACAGATACATGGGGAAAATTCACAAGGAGAAAATGAACACCTCTCGTTCATTCATTGGATACTGACTGAGTGTCCCTCAGCTTCTAGGCACCGAACCCAACTCTGGAGGTGAAAAGAAAACTAAGACACAGATTCTGCCCACCAGCCCCTCGTATATAATATTCTAACAAACACTGGCAAATAAAGTGCACCAGGAATAAAAGAACAACAAATATGCAAGACCACAGAACATGATTCTTGCTGCCATCTCGGGGAAACGACAGAACCAGCGTTGTAAGAGTCAGCGGGAACACTGCTGGTGGAGTCGTTTTGGAAGCGATATTAAGAATCCCATGAAATCACCATATCCTTTGATCTAGTCACTCTACTTCTGAAAATAACTCTGAATGAGCAAGTATTTTATGCACAAATACGTATCTAGTAACATTGTTTTTAATCATGGAATGTCAGGGAAAAAATGAATACTCAGTAGTAAAGAAATGGTTAAGTCCACTTAGTTAGAGTCCCAGGATAAAGCTGTGCATGGTGACTAAGACTGTCTCCTTGCCCAGACTCTCAGCAGGCTCCTCTAGGCGCTTTTTCTGACTCAGACTCACCCTTGAACATGTCCTCAAGAGCCCAATTTTAGCAAGAACCCTTTAGGCAGGATCCTCCACCTTCAAGAGTGGATCATTTCCTCATTCCCCTCCATTCCCCAGGTGAGAGCTCATCACCCTGGCCTGCCTTCAGCAAGATTCATGTAAGTCAGTTTAGCAAGAATAACCATGACCCTTTAGTAACTGCCTACCCACCACCCCCCTACCCTGCTCCTTGATGGTAAATTCCCAGTTTTCCTGACTGTATTCCGGGTTAAGCCCAATCTCTCTCCCCCTACTGTAAAATCACACTGCAGTCACTTCTGTATTTACTACCATAAACCCCAGATAAAGTCTGCCTTATGATTTTAGCAAGCATCATGAACAATTTTTTCCTTAACAATGGCATTCGTGAAGGCTATGAGAATAAATGGAAAATTCCTACTTAGGTCGAACCAAAGGAGAAGAAACTCCGTACCCAGTTTGGCAGTTACTGTAGACTTGTTTGCATTTAGATAAAGACTGCAAAGTACCATTCTAAGATATTAACAACAGTTTTGTTTTCACAGTAAAATCATGACCTATTTCTACTTCCTTTTCAAATTTAATAAATCTGTTTTCACTTTTAACTGGCCCACAAACAAGACTATGGAAGACGTCTCCTTCTCCCTCTTCCTTTTCCTTCAGTGCCAAATGGCCAAAGAAAACATTAGACTTGTAAAACAGGAAGTCTTGCTTCTGGAAGAAGAAACTAGAGGAGGAACATAATTAAAGGCAAACAGAACAGGCATAGCTCTTTGCAGAAAGGAAAGGTAGCGTGAACTTTTAAGATGAAATAGCTGAGGAGGGCCCTCACTATGATCCCTGCAGCCCTGAAGCAAGTCAGGATAGATTCAGTAATAAGACACCTTTGGATCAGAGGCTCATGTGGGGTTATAACAGGTGCAGTCACTACCTAAGGTCAGTCACCAAAGCAAGAGCTAGGAGACCTACTTTTCCGACCACCATAAGTGACCAGCCAGGTGGAGTACTTACTTTTTCAGTGCTTCATTCCTTCATTTCTGAGAAGGCTCTCCACCTTACTATATTACTTACAGATTGACTCAGCTGCTGAGAGAAGTCTTCTCAGAATGTTCCATTTTTCATCCTATTTTGGCCACCCAGATTTTGAGCCCTTCTGCTAGGCTTGGAGGATGACCTGCCTAATGAATCCTGGCGGGATGAAGAAACATTTGTCTCTTTAGATGCACAAAATGACACATACCAGCGGTCCTCATTTTATTGCACTTTGCTTTATAGGGCTTCACAGATACCGCAGTTTTCACAGATTGAAGGTTTGTGGCATGTCTATGGACGCTATTTTTTCCAGCAGTATCTGCTCAATTTATGTCTCTGGGTCACAACTTGCTAATTCTTATATTTCGAGTTTTTTCTTTATTTCTATATTTGTCATGGTGATCTGTGATCAGCAATCTTTGATGTCACTGTTATAATTGGGCATTTTTTAGCAATAAAGTATTTTTTAATTAAGCCTATGTACATGGGTTTTTTTAGACAGAAGACTATCACACACTTAATAAACAATGTAGTACAAATATAACTTGTATACACACTTCAAAACCAACACGTGTGTGTGACTCACTTTATTGTGATATTTGACTTATGGCAGAGGTCTGGAGACGAACCCCAAATGTCTCTGAGGTGCCTGGGCTGGCTTTTCCTGCCCACCTTGCTGCTAGGATGCGGGCACTGATGCAGGCTAAGCCGTTCACGTCTAGCCCAGACTCTGAATCAGGGGCAAGACAAGCAGACGTAGGTGTGGAGAGCAGGGCCTCCCTGGGGGAGCAGAGGCTGAGCACAAGCAACCCACTACCGGCAACTTCTCACGTATTGGTGACACTGGGGGTTAGAAAAAAACAAAACTGATCTGAAGCTTCGTGGGAGCAGCAGTGCTCTGCCCTTCAGAGCAGTCCTATGGCTTAATTTAGGGTGTGTATTCCCCAGCCTGACTCTTCCTCCTTTCTGGTACTCATGTGACTTATCCAGTATTCATATTAAAAATTGCCTCTTTTTTTCTATTAAAAATGCCAGAGCTAAGTGCTCTGCGTTTGACCAAAAATGATGACTCAAGCAAACAATAAACAAAATTTTCCCTCTAAAATGCAACATTAGTAGATCAACCTCTAAAAAAAAACTTGCTTTCAGCATCTCATAGGTTCAAACACTCACTTCTATAAGAGATTAGCTATAAAATATTCATTCAAGAGCAACTGTTACCCTAGTTTCAACCTAAACTTATTTCTAAGCTTCTTTGTGAAACTAATTTAAATATTTTGCTACTACTACAGAATTAGTCATAAATACAACTAAGACTAGAGTTAAAATAACTTGATTTTCATTCTAATTGAGGAAATTTTGAATCCTGTAAAATTTTTAACAGCTTTGACTTTTTAAATTATAAAAGACAATTCCACTGACTAGATACTAAACGTCTGGAATATTAATACATATAGTTAAGTTCATGAGCTAATGTCCTAATTATTCCTGACATTCAACAAAATTCTAATATCAATGTTTTGGCAGGAAAGAAAGGTTCTTCAGTCCCTGAAGAACAAATGACTGTTCATATAATCTCTCTCATCACCTATGTCAGAAAATTGCCTAAACCATGTAAATTAAACAATGTTGAATTTTCCGCTCAAACACGTCTTCTGGACTCACATTTCTAGGTTTTTAATAATGACTCAAAGGCTATCACTTGAAAAAAATAAGTAACTCTAATAGGAATATAAGATGCACATTGCTGTATGTTAAAGGTACTTGAAATATGAAACACTGCTTTCTTAAAAAACAGGTCAAACCACAGTCGCCAGAGAAAAGTACACAGTCATGAGGCTCAGTGGCAATGAACAGAAAGGTTTGCATGATGCAGTTTCAGAGTCTAGTGAAAGCAGTTGTTTTTTTTTCCCCTCCTAATGTTGACTGAATCAGAGTTACAATAACCTGAACATATAAACACATACTGTGATCCTGTGATTTATAATAAGAAATATTTATTTTGTCTTCATTCCTGTTCCCAGCACAGGAGTGTTTGTGTTTTATATATATATAAATTCTCAGGATCTACCCCCAAAGTTAACTAAATCAGAAATTCTGCGGGTGTGGGCCAGCAATGTGTGATTGAACAAATCTGAACAAGGACAATTCATGTAACAACATGAGTGAATATCCAGAGCATAATGTTGAAAGAAAGGAGCCAGGATCATAGAATCCAAACTGTATATTCCATTTATACAATGATTTTAAAAAGAGATGAAACTTGACTAAATTTGGGTGGAGAGGGTAGGAAATTGAATTGAGAATAAAAATATAATGAAAAGAAAGAAGTCTTTAACATAAAAGTTAGAATAGTAATTATCTCTGCGGAGAAGGAATCAATTGTTTAGATTAGGAAAGAACACAGGCAAATTTGGAGTATTGACATTATTCTATCTTTTGACTTGAGTGGTGATTACTTAGGTGCTCACTTTATAACTGTATATAATAAATATTATATGGCTTTCCCAGATGGCTCAGAGGATAAAAAATCCACCTGCAATGCAAGAGACTCAGGAGACTCAGGTTCGACCCCTGGGTTGAAAAGATCCCCCTGGAGAATGAAATGGCAGCCCACTCCAGTATTCTTGCCTGGGAAATCCCAAAGACAGACGAGTCTGGTGGGCTAGAGCCCAGTGGGTCACAAACAATTGGTCACAACTGAGTGACTACACACACACACACACACACATACTTCTCTATCCATGTTTTATGTTTCACAATGAAAAGAGCTTTTTAAAAGAAAAAAAAATCTAAGAGGAATGTTGATAAAAACTAGGATCAAATCCAGGGAAATTTGTCTGAAAAGAGATAACCCAGATTGGATTATCCAGAGATAACCCACTGGAGATAATAATATCTCCAGATAATCCAGAGATAATCCACAGCTCTGAGGAGTGGAGAGAAAGGATTAAATCAGGCATTAAAATGTAAACTGCATTTCAGAGACTGTGTCTCTGTAGTTCATGCCACATCCCCAGTGCCTCCATCACTGTTTGGCACATAGCAGGCACTCAGGAAATCTTTGTTGAATGAAGAGCATTGGTCAGGAAATGAAACAGTAGTCCCCTCTACTGAAAAAAAAAAAAAAAAGTGGAAGGCGTTTGAAGGAGAGAAAACCCAGATACTCATCACGCCTTTGAGTGAAGCTCACACATCTCTTGTATATATGCCCTATGATCCACCAGAATTAGCAAGGACTTTGAGGATATAAAGGATTTTATTTAAAGTGCCTCTGTGACCTCAGTCAAAAACAGATCTGACTACTTCGCAGTGTTTCATTTATGAGAAAATAATAAGAGTCTCAGTTCGAAAGCTCTCCTACTGTGGAGGATCCAACAGGCATTTAGATGTATAGCTCATCTTCTCTGGGGATTTAGTTGAGGCTGCCTCCCCAGACAGGGGGACGTGTTCCTATATCAGCTGATAAATGGCGCTTTGGGGCTCATGAGGGTGTTTTCATCAAGAGAGAGAAGGGTGTCGGTCCCAGATATACCCATGACAAGCACTGCAGCGGGGCCTGCCGAGCTTCAAGCCCACTGGGGGAGCTGGTTTAGCATCTGCACTGTGCTCGCCTCCGTCACAAAGTCAAAGGTTTATCTCCAGCGTGCATGGCCCAGATTGCTAACCCACACAGAGTCCAAGCATGAAATGTTTTGTGATTCCTTTTCCTCCATGGGCAAGAACTGAGCCACACGAAAGAAAATGTTTCTGAGAAGAATGAAGGAACATGAAGGAGCAGAAAGGGAGAAGGGATGAGCCATATGCCACCTTTGTCCCCAAAGGTCCTCTCCCCATCCCCAGTCCTCAGCTGCTGTCTCTGCCTCCCTCTGGTCACCTCTCTTCCTTTTCCAACATTCACACATTTCTTCTAAGTTCTACAAAACTCTTGAAAAGGCCCACTGTGGGGTCCACCTTCCATGACACAGGAGCTGTATCTCTCAGCCTTCACTGACCCTGGAGAGCCAGGGCCACAGGCAATAAAGGAAGAAACAGAAGCACTCATTAGAAAAACACTAAGTGATGGGAACACAAGCCGGTACAGCCACTATGGAGGACAGTATGGAGGTTCCCTAAAATACTAAACACAGAGCTACCATGTGTCCTAGCAGCCCCACTCCTGGGCACGTACCCACAGAAAGCCATACTTCAAAAAGAACACGCACCCCAAAGGTTATGGCAGCACTATTTACAGTAGGCAGGACAGGGAGGCAAGCTAAATGTCCACCAGAAGAGAAGTGGATAAAGAAGACATGGCACATATACCCAATGGGATGCTACTCAGCCATAAAAAAGAACAAAATAATACTATTTTCAGCAACACTCAGGGACCTAGAGATTGTCACACTGAGAGAAGTAAAGTCAGACACAGAAAGACAAGTGTCATATGATATCGCTTATAAAAAGTAGAGTCTGAAAAAAAAAAAAAAGGGTTGTTGTTGGGTCGCTAAGTCACATCTGACTCTTTGTGCCCCCATGGACTGTAGGCCTCCAGGCTCCTCCATCCATGGGATTTCCCAGGCAAGAATACTGGAGTGGGTCGTCATTTCCTTCTCCAGGGGGTCTTCCTAACCCAGGGATCGAAAACGCATCTCCTGCATTGGCAGGTGGATTCTTTACTGCTGAGCCAGCAGGGAAGTCCCCCCAGAAGAGTACATTTGAACTTATTTACAAAACAGAAGTAGAAGCACAGATGTAGAAAACACGGAAAGGGATAAATTGGAAGGTTGGGACTGACATATACCTATACGATATATACAACAGATAACCAAGAAGGACCTAGGTACAGCACGGAAACTACACTCAGGGCTCTGTAATGGCCTATCTGAGAAAAGAGCCTGAAAAAAATAAAAAAGGATATATGACAAAACGTACGGAGGAAGACGTCCGGTTCCAGTCCACAAGCCCATCACCAGGTACGGATCAGACACCTAATAGCTTCGCCTTTTCCCCAAGGGTTCATTTTGGTCATTTTGGAGGAGCTGCCTAAATATGTTCCCATTTTAACTCACCTGAATCCATTCTGGAAACACCCACAAAACAGAACAAGCTCACAGTTGCTCTTCCGTCACTTGACCTCACACATCGGTCCACACCCAGAACCGTCCTACAGGTAACAAAGGACTTCAAAGACGAAAGAAAACTGAAATCAACTGAACACTTCTATCTTGACTTGCCCAAGCAAAAAACATCTTTGACTTTTTCATGTTAATAATCTTCAGTGGTGTTACACTCCCAAGCCATGACACTTGGCGACTGTACCCCAGGCATCTGGAATCTAGAAGTCCCGTGGAGGACCTAATCATCACTGGGTGAGCAGGACAGATGCAGATGGTAAGAGGACCAGCCTGACGGCAGGAGGCTGACACCAGGCAGCCCAGGCCAACTCAAATCTCCTGGAGAACTCCCCTCATTGTCAAGTGTTATCCTTAGCCTGCCCATTCCATAGCATCTCAGCCTATGGGCAGCCCCGCTGAAATAACAGCGTTTTTGTGTGTTTTAGTGGGCTATGGAATTTCCCCATGGATCAGTTACCAGTGTTTCTTGTTTTATATTTTAACCGTCTTTCTACAAACTGGGAATCAGAATCGGGTATTCATCCTGTAGTAATTTGCTTATCACCCATGAATGGCACTTAAACAAAAGCAACAATGCACATTTCATTGAAAAGCATTTGGTTTAGGCAGGTTGGCAGGCGCTTCGGAAAGCCCTCAGGCTTCATTCCCAAAACATAAATCTCAATCCTGCAGTGAGGAGCTTCAGGCAAAGGCGGAGGGAGAAGAGCTGTTTCCTTAACGTGTGTTTGGAAGCTTGATTCAGGGCACCTCTCATCCCTCCTTTTCTCATTCAATTCATGGGCGGTGGGGGATTGCTCTAAAATGCAAATAAGAGTGTCAGGCAGGAGGGACTTCGGTGGGGAACATCTCAGTGAGAAACAGTGCTTTTGCAAAACCAGTCAAGTACTTGCAGTTTTTCAGAAGAGCTTCAGTGTTACCTTGCTGTTCCTTTAAAAGATTCAGGACACACAGAACCAGTAAATCTTTGTTAGAATAACAGCTTGTTCAATGAAACCGTTTGGCATTAAATCAAGAGAGGCTCTAATGCAAGACTGGATGGTCTCAATTGGACAAGAAGATGAGTCATAAGCGAGGGCCTGCAACGAGTCACCAGGCGGTGTCCCTACCAGCTGGACACTGGGTTTCTTTGGGAGGGCATTCCTTGGAAGTTAAGATTCCTATAAAGCACATCCAGGTGCCCACCAGTTCCTCCACAGTCATTTTAATATTCCACTGGAGTTCTCTGGAGGAGGGCTGAAGCTCAGGAGACATCCATTTGGACCAAGAGCATCGTTCATGGTTTGACGGCACGTAATGCTCCGGCGTGTCTTCTCCCCCTTCCTTCTCTTCTCCCTTCTTTTCCTCCTTCGGATCAGGGCGTCCGCCACAGGTAACAGAAAGTCCATCACAAACGTGGGCACGTGGCTGCTTTCTTTTCTCTCTCCATCTCCTCCAGCTCACACTTCAGGCCGCCCTCCACAAGCAGTCTTTCCCAGTCTCCCTACTCACTGTTAATGACTCCCTACACCAGGAATCCAAAGCTGGGATTCAGGCTCAACCTGGGCTAGGGTGCTAGTTACCAGCAGGTGAGCAGGAAGCTCCCACCATACACATCTAAGATTCAAATTTCAATTCGTTTATCTCTCCAGTGACTCCTGACCCTCAGGCAGGTGATTCCTTGACAAAGAGAATAATCTGTGCAGAAATTTCCAAGGGAAATAGCAAGAATGCGACACCAGATGATTTCCGGTTGGAAAGAGAAGAGGGGTGGGCTTGGAGATCTGCAAAGGCGGAACCACCAGGAGGAGGAAGACACGTGAGTATGCAGGGGCATGAAAGGGAGGAGAGGGGAGGGCCTCCAGTTTCTGGTGTGGGCAAAGGGTATGTGGCACTGTGGCTCTTTGAGGAAAGGAACACGGCTGAGGAGATTCGTGGTGGAGATGATGAGTTCTACCGTATTCAAATTTCTTGGCTCCAGTGGGATTTGACTTCCAATTCTCAGAAGAATGAGGCTATTAATCACCTTGAAAATTAAAAATAACAATAAAGAGCTGGCACCGCTGTGTATGAAGCAGCTGTCACCTCTGACAGGCTGGAGACCTTGTTCTTTAAGAAGAGGTACCTCCTCTGACTCCAGGACAAGGTCTATCCTCCTCCGAGAACAAGAGGTTATTAGCACTGGCCCCATTTTTGTTGGGAAGTGAATGAAATGATGAGCGGAAAGTGCTTAGACAGAGATAAGCACATGATAATAGGTGGTTCATTACCAGCGGTTGTCAACCCAAATGCACGTACCATCAGGGATGACAAAATGAGCTTCTAGAAAATCACAATGGAAAGCCCACTTCTACAGGAAAAAGTACATCCATTGATCGTCAGAATGCTAAGAGTGTATGTTCCACTTCAGTGATCGAATTGTGTCCTGTTTGGGAAAACTCAGACCCAAATCTGAAACTGCTACTGCGGCAGTAATGGTAAAGAACCCCTGCCAACGCAAGAACTATAAAAGACATGGGTTCGATCCCTGACAAGATCCCCTGGAGAAGGAAATGGCAACTCATTCCAGTATTTTTGCCTGGAGTATCCCATGGACAGAAGAGCCTGGCAGACTACAATCGATAAGGTTGCAAAGACTTGGAGCAACTTGGCACACATGCAAGAGAAACTTACATTATTAATAGCTGAGCATTTGCAGCTGGTAGAATCATCATAAACTACACATACATCCATAGCACGTTCTCAGTGAAACCACACGAGCACTTCTACTTCTATGAATTCTGCGGTTCCGAGACCATGTAGACTGCGGATGATGGGAAAATAAAGCAGGAAAGTGTGAGGTTGGCCTGACAGCAGCCATTCCAGAGCTCCAAGCATCCACCTCCCTGCACTGTGGCTGCAAAACCATCTCCAAGTCTTCCCCAGATTTCACACGCCACCACTCCAAGAAGACAGGTTTAAATTGCAAGAACCAGGCAGTAGTTTGAAAATTGTATGGGACAATTCACCCGAGGTGTTTATTTAAATGCAAATTCCTGAACCCCACCGTCAGAAATACCTCATTAGTTTGAAAACCAGTGTGGACTCTGTGAAGGATTTGTTGTTCTTCTGTCCACTGTTCTTGGCACCTGAAATGCATTCTCCCAGTGCCCTCTGCCCACCTAACATCTTGTAAGCCGCATGCTGCTGCCTTCTACTCTGCAACTTTCCTAAATATAGCTCTACTTTTCCTTCTCTTTTTTTTTTTCTGCAGTTGGCTAAAATAACAAGCTACAGAATTAGAAGTAGGTGTGTTACTTCAACAAGTAATACTTTTCCTGAAAATGAAAGTTAGTGGGTCTATTTTAAGAGTTAATTAGCTGACAGGGGAACTAAATTCACCCTACAGTGCATCTCAACTTGTATTTCAAAAAACTATTGGGTAATAAATAGCACACAAGGTGCAGAGAACTAGGAAAACAGGAGTGAGACGGGCTGCCCTCTCCCATGGGCTATTAGCATTCACTAGAGATTTGAGCAGCCCTTTCTCATGGAGTGTAGTAATAACCATTGTTAAGATCTCCTTTATTGAACGGGGGCTACTCAGGTGGCACTAGTGTAGAGAATCCACCTGCCAGTGCAGGAGACACAAGAGACGCGAGTTTGATCCCTGGGTCAGGAAGATCCCCTGGAGGAGGGCATGGCAACCTACTCCAGTCTTCTTCCCTGGAGAATCCCATGGACAGAAGAACCTGACGGGCTACAGTCCACGGGATCGAAGAGTCAGACATGACTGAGCGACTGAGCACATTTATCAAAAGACTGTGTCAAATTCTTTCTCTCCCATTGCCCTAGTGCAAGGGAATAGTTAAGTGCAAAGAAGGCCAAGTTCAAGGCCATCAAAGCTGCTGAAATCCCACAGCTTAACAAGGGAGCTTGAAACGATCCTTTCCAGTGAGGAGTTCAGGGAGGTGATCTCTGAGCAGCAGAAGCCGGGATTCTGACTGATTAAAAGCCCTTTCTTGGGTCTGGACCTTCCTTGGTGACATTCCAGTGATCGTCTTGCTCCAAGGCCAAAGTCTTCATTATTCACCTCCACTAAGGGGAACTGAGGAACTGGAGAGCACTCAACCCCCCACCCCATATTTTTGGATAAAGAGAATTTCTCACAAGGTTGAGGCCGGCATCTCTACCAGGTATCTCCAGGCAAGGGGCTGCAGCGGTGGTTGTGCAGTCGCCAAGTTGTATCCGACTCTTCACAGCCCCATGGACTGGAGCACACCAGGCTTCCTTGTCCCTCACCACCTCCCAAGTTCATGTCCATTGAATCGGTCATGCCTTCTAACCATCTCATCCTGTCACCCTCTTCTCCTCCTGCCCTCAATCTCTCCCATCATCAGGGTCTTTTCCAATGAGTCAATTGTTTGCATCAGTGGCTAAAGTATTGGAGCTTCGGCATCAGCCCTTCCAGTGAGTTTTCAGGGTTGATTTCCTTTAGGATTGCCTGGTTTGATCTCCTTACTGTCCAAGGGACTCACAAGAGTCTTCTCCAGTGCCACAGTGGGTGTCGCTGCAGAACAGCAGCATGCCGCCCTCCACTTTGCCCGGTGCATGGCCCCCTTGGAGAAGCTCCCCCATGGTAGCCATGTCCAGCAGCAGCCCCAGGTCCCTTGGGACGCCCAGTGTCTGTCCCCCCCCTCTTACAGCTCCTTGTTCCTGAAAGCCTCAGACCATCCTCCCAGCACTGACTCTAATGAGAGCAGCTCCGAACCGCGGCCTGACTGAGCCCCCTGGTGGCAGCTATGAGGCTGCACCGCTGTCCACGCCCTTTGTGCACAGCCCCTGGGAGTGGTTTGAGCAAAGCCAGCCCAGGAATGTCAAGCAGTTGGTACTCCTCAACTACCTTCCAAAACGCTGACCACCCAAGGCCCCCTAACGTGTCTTCCCCAAGTTAGGGCCAGGTGCCTGCCTGCAGAAGCTGCACCCTGGGTGCCCTGCGCAGCTGGCAAAGCCCCTGACTTGCTCACTTCTGCACCTGAGTATCACTGGTGTCCCAGGAGGGGTACATGATGTGGAAAAGGCAGGAAAAGGCTCAGGAGTCAGAAATACTCAGCTTCGGGTCCCGACTGGACTCACTAGCCGACTATTTGCAGGCCAGTTATTCAGTCAGTCTGAGCTGCCATTTTCTCAGTCCTGAAACAGAGACGGTGAGCCAACCACACGAGGCAACTCTAATTATTATGTGAGAATTACAGATGTATACGGATATAAAATTATACAGCTGGACACTAGAATAAAAGCCTCTCTCTCAACTAATATAGTCTCCATAGGTACATTTGATATCTTAAACACACACATAGAGAGAGACAGAGAAGGCACTAGCCCTAGGAAAGCACATGATCAATGGTAATAATGACTATTATTACTCAGAAGAGCACCCACCAACACAATTTTCCAATAGCAACTTGGGAACACACTAACTTTTTAAAAAATTTTTGCAGCTTTTATCTGTATATCCATAATAACCTATTAGGGAATGAGGACTTGACAGAAAGAGGTAGTTCTGGGTTTCAGAACGTCTGGGGAAGCCAAGGTTTCCCAACTCTCCCAAGTGAACTCTGCTCAAGGGAATTTGAAGAGCCACTGGGAAGAGAAAGAAAAGCACCAGGAGCCGCTGCAAGGATCTGGGTGACGGGAGCGGCGCCATGACACTGACTTTGCTGCCGTGACCCAGTTCTGCTTGGGGAGGGGGGAGCATGGGGGCAGGGACCTCAGGGCATGTCCCTCATAAGCCGGTGGACCCATCTCTTCTCTCCTCTCTGGAACCCTGGGGCACCGCCCGGTGAAGCTCAGAGCCAAGACACAGCACAGGTGGCTCCTCGCCCACCATGGATGAGATGCCCGTGTTTATAGATGCTCTGAAAGTCAAACATTCTGGTTTTTCTAGGCAATTCTCGCCCAGCCAACATGACTCAACCACAGTTTACATCTGAAGGAATTAACACGTGAAACGACCCAAACTGAAATAGTAATATTTCTAAAATCTTTAGAATACTAAAGTTATTAATTTAATCTCTTGAAAGCAATGTTGAGCCTGTACCCAGCTAGGGGAGGGTGGGGACTAATCTAATCCTCAAGAAGACCGTAATTCAGAGAGGGAGAGAAATATATTTGCTTGCTATCTTCATCAATGTTGTTGGTGGTGGTCTCAGTTGTGTCTGACTCCTTTGCAACCCCGTGGACTGTAGCCCACCAGACTCCTCTGTCCATGGGATTTTCCAGGTAAGAATCCTGGTGTGTGTTCCCATTTCCTCCTCCAGGGGATCTTCCTGGACCAGGGACCAAACCTGCATCTAGAGTAAAATAAATGCCTATTTGTGAAGTTGTACTTCTCCAAGCACTGAGAAGAAAAGATCCTTTCTAGTCGCACGTCAGTGAGCCTGCGCTTTGCCATGTTCTGTGCCGTACAACAGGGAAGGAAACACTCATCAGATTTGATCTTTGCCTCTGATGAGTTTTTAATCTCTCTTGGGAGACGGATGTTTCATAAATTAGAATCCAGTATGATTATAGGAAAAGCATGTTCCAAGACTATGGGAAAGCAAATCCACAGCATCCGTGGTTGTCAGGGACAGGCCTGGAGAAAGTGGCCTCAGAAGTGGAAGAAAAACTGACAGCCCAGCTCCTAATCTGCGGGCACCACCTGAAACCCCAGTGGAGTGTACAGATCCCAAGACTTTGGCTTCCAGGAAGGAATTCCATACTGCAGGGTTTAACTTTATTGAGGCCTTTCTTTGTTTCATACCCCTGGTAATTGGCTTTGGCTCTCATAACCAATTCTATCCTCTGCTGGCAAATAAATGTGCGGACTGATGTTATTCCCTCTCACTCGCTCTCTGTTATCAGAAGAAATACCCAATACCTACTTGATTTTCACAAATCAAGTCCACACAATTGACGCAGATGCCATTATTTCATGGACTGTTACAAGACCCTCATCTTGGAATGCACATCTCATGAAGATGGAGAGTGTAAATGGACAATGCCAGCACCCAATTCTCGTCTTGCCAAAACGAGCAGATTGGAGTTGAATAAACTGGATTTAAATATCCTTTGTCCCACGGCTAAGTGGTGGGAGCTGCCAGAATAGGACAGCTATAATGAGGAATACTCTGAATCAGCAGATCTGAAAAAGGCAGAAACTGTTCTCTGCCCTAGGGCTTTCTTAGTGCTATTGAACACTGCAATTGAATCTGAAGGCAGTTTTTTAACAGTCTGTTTATAAGTAGAATGCATCTTCCTGTATTGAAGTTACTAGGCCTGTGCAGCATATAAAACAAAGCTCTAGTCTTTCATTATCTTATTTGGACAATTTTCATTTTTGCTTCAACAAATGCTCAGAACTGCTGATCAATTCCCATACAAAATGCTTTGCTTTTAAAAGCTTATATTATTGATACTGCTCTTTAAAATTTGACACAGAAAGTAATGTCGGAAAACATCACACACTAACTAGCATGTAAACGTAAAGAGAATTTATTTGAGTTTTATTCTCAACTTCCTGTTGTCCCAGTTTGAAATACTAATCCTTTTTACTTCTAAATGGAGTCATATATACATATATATATTTAAAAACACAAAAGTATTACATGTTTGTTGTCCAACATATTAAAAATGTATTACATGTTTGTTGTCCAATTTCTTACAAAAGAAAAAGAAAGAAATCAGACCCCATGGAGAAATGGCAGTTGTCAGAGTGGGGGCAGAGAAGGCACGAGATGAGCCTGAACACCTTGTCGACCCAGAAGGCATATATACTGTGGAGTATCACTCAGCCAGAAAAGAGGATGAGATAAGGCCATCTGCAACCACATGGATGCACTAGAGATGATCACATTAAGTGAAGTCAGTCAGTCAGAGAAAGGCTAATGTGATATTGCTGATATATGGAATCTAAAAAAAAAGATACAAATGAGCTTATTCACCACAGAAAGAGACTTACAGACACAGAAAATAAACTTATGGTTACCAAAGGGGACAGCAAGGGGTAGGGGAAGAGACGAACTAGGAGTTGGGGATTAATATATACACACTCCTGCTGCTGCTGCTAAGTCGCTTCAGTCGTGCCCAACTCTGTGCGACCCCAGAGACGGCAGCCCACCAGGCTCCCCCCGTCCCTGGGATTCTCCAGGCAAGAACACTGGAGTGGGTCGCCATTTCCTTCTCCAATGCATGAAAGTGAAAAGTGAAAGTGAAGTCGCTCAGTCATGTCTGAATCTTCACGACCCCATGGACTGCAGCCTACCAGGCCCCTCGATCCATGGGATTTTCCAGGCAAGAGTACTGGATTGGGGTGCCACTACAATATATCAAGCAGATAAACAACAAGAACCTATTATATAGCACAGGGAACTATATTCAATATCTTACAATAAACCATAACGGAAGATTATCTGAAAAAGAATATATATATGAATAACTGAGTCACTTTGCTGTATACCTGAAATTAACATAACTGTAAATCAACTATACTTTGGTTTTAAAAATTGGTTAAAAACATTGTTCCAGAAAAGAGAAAAAAAAATAAGTGCTCAAAACAGTGATGAAAACACACCAAAATGATACTGAAAACATCATGAAGAGGCTCCCACTAACCAAATATGACAGTCTGAGCAAGAACATGATACTAGTGTATAAAATTTGAGTCCATGAGCCTGTCCTGACATCTGCAAATAAAAAATAATAAATGTAGAGAGGACAACACTTCTCTTATTCCACCTATAGATTCCAATTGAGGAAAGTGGAAGTCCCCATCCTTGTAACAATTCAGCCAGGAAATGTCAAGTGATGCTAAAACTCACGGGTGAAAGTTATCAAGAAATGCAATATTTCATGCTCTCCAATTACCTCCCCACGTAGCTTCCAGGATAGAAACCTGGCAGATATCTTCTTAATCAAATGATCAGAGTTAACTTCACTGATAAGGAGACCAACTGCAATCACCGTTGGCAACTGGACGGAGAAGGCAATGGCAACCCACTCCAGTACTCTTGCCAGGAAGGTCCCATGGAGGATGGAGGAGCCTGATAGGCTGCAGTCCACAGGATCACTAGGAGTCGGACACGACTTCACTTTCACTTTCATGCATCGGAAAAGGAAATGGCGACCCACTCCAGTATTCTTGCCTGGCGAATCTCAGGGACAGGAGAGCCGGGTGGGCTGCCGTCTATGGGGTCGCACAGAGTCGGACACGACTGAAGCGACTTAGCAGCAGCAGTCTTGTGATGAGATGCATAAGAACACTGTCACGTCTGTAATCTTCCTGTTCACGTTATGCAACCTGAATCTAATCATCAGATAATCACAAGCGAAGGAACATTCTATGGCTGTAAACCAGGGGTCCCCAACCTCCAGAATCTAACGCCTGATGACCTAAGGTGGAGCTGATATAATAGAAATAAAGTACACAATCAAGGCATGCCTTGAGTTGTCCTGAAACCCTCCCCCCTGCCCTGGTCCACGGAAAAATTGTCTTCCACGAAACTGATCCCTGAGGTTAAAAAGGTTGGGCACCGCTGGTAAGTTACCTTTAATCAACAACATTTCCAAGGCTGTGAAAGTCAAGAAAAAATAACAGGCTTCCATACAGAAGCATACTAAAGACAAAGGATGCATAAATTCCATATTTGAGCCTGGATGAAACCACTGTACTTGAGAGGATATGACAGCAACAACTGATGAAACTTGAATGAATCTTTAGGTTATATTGTAGTACAATACCAACATTAATTCCACGATTGTGATGGTTGTATTGGATTATTCAGGAGAACAGCATGGTTTGTAGGAAACATACACTTAAGTATTACGGTTGATGGGCACCCTATCACAACTTACTCCCAAATTATTCAGAAATAAAACTCTCTGCACTAGTCCAGCATCATTTCTGTAAACAGGAGATTATTCTAAAACAAAAGCAAAAAAAGATAGTTGATAGACCTCAGAACAAAACAAAAAGTAAGCTGGCAAAGTTGAGGAAGGAAATTAAAGAGAAAATAAAATCTGATGCAAATTTTAAAAGCCATACCTGACACAGGCTTAAAAATTGATGCTGTTCAAAATTAACTCAGTGACATTAAGACTTAAGAAAAGTCACACATCAAGCAGTCAAAAATCAAACGACGAAATAAATAAACACCCTCAAAATTACATGATGGACAAACAATACAGACCTAATATGTTCAAAATTGTTTCTGAAAAAGAAATGAAAACAAAGGTAACAAAAACAGCAAAATATTTAGAGTTGTAAGAAAGGTTTCCAGAAACAAAGGACACATGAATCTGTAATGAAAAAGTCATCCCATACTCCCAGGGCAGCTGAGAGACAATTCATTGCTCAATTCAAGGAGGAAAGCATAACGACACATCACCAGCTACTTAAGGAGAATCTTGGCCACGTGTATCTCAACAGGAATGGATTTCACAAGAGAACGAAGTTACACTTACACTAAGACAATTTTTAAAATACTTTGCAAGCATTCTGTATCAGTTTTATAAATTGTCATTTATTGTAAAAAGAAGTCCTGCGTTTTCAAGGACTGAGAAGCTACAACTCTTCTAGGTTTCATAGGGAATATGTATTTGAATACTGTGCCAGAGTCTGCTTGCTTCTGCCCCAATATAAACTTCCCCCTTCTTAATGACGGGATCCCTAATTCTAACTGGGCACACAGCAGCCCAGATTAAAAATTATACTCTCCAACTTTCCTTTTATCCAGCTGTAGCCACTTTGACCACAGGAGGCCAGAGTGGCAGCATCCTGGAGCTCCAAAGGCTTCACGAAACCAGTCTCGGTCCTGTCCTGACTGCTTCCAGACGTCTTTTGGGAGACAGATAAACTCCTACTATGGTTAAGTCTTTATTTTCTGATTTTAAACACCAACATCATATCTTATCCTGCTACTACTGCTAAGTCGCTTCAGTCGTGTCTGACTCTGTGCGACCCCATAGACCGCAGCTCACCAGGCTCCCCCGTCCCTGGGATTCTCCAGGCAAGAACACTGGAGTGGGTTGCTATTTCCTTCTCCAATGCATGAAAGTGAAGTCACTCAGTCGTATCCGACTCTTAGTGACCCCACGGACTGCAGCCTACCAGGTTCCTCTGTCCATAGGATTTTCCAGGCAAGAGGACTGGAGTGGGGTGCTATTGCCTTCTCCATATCTTATCCTAAATGACACCAAAACACACTAACACCAGAGAAAAGATTAAATCACAAATGAGGAAACTGTGGAAGAAGTTGTTGCAAACATTAATTAAACAGAGAATAAGCCAAAATGTTTGGGGTAAATAGAGTTAAAATGCCACTGTGCTGTGCTGCACTGAGTCGCTCAGTTGTGTCTGACTCTTTGCAACTCCATTGACTGGAGCCCGCCAGGCTCCTCTGTCCATGGAATTCTCCAGGCAAGAATACTGGACTGAGTAGCCTATCTTTTCTCCAGGGGATCTTCCCAACCCAGGAATTGAACCAGGGCCTCCTGCATTGCAGGAAGATTCTTTAATCAGCTGAGCTACCAGGGAAGCCCCTAAAATGCCATTGTGCTGTGCTTAGTCACTCAGTCGTGTCTGACTCTTTGCAACCCCATGGACTACAGCCCACCAGGCTCCTGTGTCCATGGGATTCTCCAGGCAAGGATACTGGAGTGGGTTGCCATTCCCTTCTCTGGGGGATCTTTCTGGAAGTTCAATCTGGATCTTCCTCCAGGTTAGATCCCTGGGTCTTCCACACTGTAGGCAGATGCTTTACCATCTGAGCCACCAGGACCCACACATAAATTAAAGATGGAAAAACATAGCCAAGTGTATTTTTGCCCCTCAGTAAAAAGAAGGTTCTGTTCATAAGCTGGAAGAAGAAGAAAAGTACTAGGTAACCAGCAGTTTCTGCCTTAAAAGTAGTGTAACAACTCATGTAAAGACTGTATATTCACACATTAATAGAAGAAAAAAACCTCAGAAGGTTCTTTTAGCAAAGTGCTCATAAATATTATGTTATACAATGTTAAGAAAAAAATTAATTTCTGGATGTTTGGGGGTTGAATTGCCCCAGAAAAATTCGTATGCTGCAGTCCTGGGTCTCAGGACCTCAGAATACAACCTTGTTGAGAAATAGGGTCATCATATTGGTTAAGATGAAGTTGTATTGGAGTAGTGTTGGCCCTCATCCAACATGACGGTGTCTTCATAAAAGGGAAACGTGGACACAGGCAAACACTGAGAGAGAATATCATTCAAAGGCAAAGGCAAGGAAGGACTGAAGCTTCTAGAAGACAGGAAGTGACAAAGATTGCAGGCCAGCCACTGAAAACTAAGGTGAAAGAGTATGGGTAGATTCGTTCTCATAGCCTCAGAAGGGGGCCAACCCACAGGATGCCTTGATCTCAGACTTCTGGCCTCCAGGACTCGGAGGCAATACATTTCTGTGATTTAAGACCACAACTTGCTGGCAGCCCAAGCAAACTAACACATGGGGGATAATGGCTTCTTCTTTTGCAACTATCTGCATGGTTTGACTATTTTAAGACTGTTTATATCTTTCATTATCAGATCAATGATTTTTTATAAATAAGATAAAGGAGGTGATTTCTAGCTTTTGTTTTGTTCTGAAAGTTTACACTTCATAAGAATAATTGACCTAAAAACTCTGAACAAAATTTAGTTGTAAAGCCATCTGGACATGAAAACTTTTAGAGAGGGCATTTTTCCAGGACTTTTTTGTGGTTTTATCCTAAGAGGTTGGTCTCTGTTTTCAAGTTTTAGCAAATTATGATCAATTATACTTTCCTAAGAAAAACATTTTAATCAAGAGTTGATGCTAATCATGCTGCCTGACTTCAGACTATACTACAAATATACAGTCATCAAGACAGTATGGTACCGCCACAAAAAACAGAAATATAGGCCAACGGAACAAGATAGCCCAAAGATAAACCCATACATGTATGGGCAGCTTATCTTTGACAAAGGGGGCAAGAATATACAATGCAGAAAAGATAGTGTCTTTAATAAGTGGTGCTAGGAAAACTGGACAGCTGCATATAAAAGAATGAAATTAGAACACTTTCTATGAGAACACACAAAAATAAACTCAAAATGGATTAAAGACCTAAATGTAAGACCAGAAACTATAAACCTCTTAGAGGAAAACATATGCAGAACACTCTTCAACATAAATCACAGCAAGATCCTCTATGACACACCTCCTACAGTAATGGAAACAAAAATAAACAAACAAGACCTAATCAAACTTAAAAGCTTTTGCACAGTGAAGGAAACTATACACAAAGTGAAAAGACAACCCTCAGGATGGGAGAAAATAATAGCCAATGAAACAACTGACAAAGGATTAATCTCCAAAATATACAAGTAGCTCATTCAGCTCAATACCAGAAAAATGAACAATCCAATCAAAGAGTGAGCAGAAGACATAAAAAGACATTTTTCCAAAGAAGACCTACAGATGACTAACAAACACATGCAAAGATGCTCAGCATCATTCAGGTCAGTTCAGTCCAGTTGCTCAGTCATGCTCGACTCTTTGCGACCCCATGAATCGCAGCACGCCAGGCCTCCCTGTCCATCACCAACTCCCGGAGTTCACTCAGACTCACGCCCATCGAGTCAGTGATGCCATCCAGCCATGTCATCCTCTGTCATCCCCTTCTCCTCCTGACCCCAATCCCTCCCATCATTAGAGAAATGCAAATCAAAACCACCTCACACTGGTCAGAACAGCCATCATCAAAAACCTATAAAGAATAAATGCCCGAGAGGGTGTGGAGGAAAGGGAACCCTCTTGCATTGTCGATGGGAATACAAATTGATACAGACTCTNCTCCTGACCCCAATCCCTCCCATCATTAGAGAAATGCAAATCAAAACCACCTCACACTGGTCAGAACAGCCATCATCAAAAACCTATAAAGAATAAATGCTCGAGAGGGTGTGGAGGAAAGGGAACCCTCTTGCATTGTCGATGGGAATACAAATTGATACAGACTCTATGGAGAACAGTATGGAAATTCCTTTCAAAACTAGGAATGAAACTACCATATGACCCAACTATCCCACTACTGGGCATATATCCTAAGAAAACCATAACTGAAAAAGACACATGATCCAATGTCCCTCGCAGCACTATTTACAATAGCTAGGACATGGAAGCAACCTAGATGTCCATTGATAGATGAATGGATAAGGACGTTGCAGTACATATACACAACAGAATATTATTCAGCCATAAAAAGGAATGCATTTGAGTCAGTTCTAATAAGATGGATGAGTCCAGAGCCTATTATACAGAGTGAATTAAGTCAGAAAGGGAAAGAAAAATATATATTAATACATATAGGGAATCTAGAAAAATAGAACTAATGAACCTATCTACAGAGCAGCAGCGGAGCCTCAGACAGGGAGGACAGACTTGTGGACACAGCAGGGGAAAGGAGAGGCAGGGTGGTTTGAGAGCGTAGCATGCGAACATATGTATCAGTTAGTTCAGTCAGAGTCCTGTCCGACTCTTTGCAACCCCACGGACTGCAGCACACCAGGCCTCCCTGTCCATCACCAACTCCCAGAGTTTACTCAAACCCATGTCCATTGAGTAGGTGATGCCATCCAACCATCGCATCCTCTCCCAGCATCAGGATCTTTTCAAATGAGTCACCTCTTCGCATTAGGTAGACAAAGTACTGGAGTTTCAGCATCAGCATCAGTCCTTCCAAAGAAATCCCAGAGCTGATCTCCTTAAGGATGGACTGGTTGGATCTCCTTGCAGTCCAAGGACTCTCAAGAGTCTTCTCCAACACCACAGTTCAAAAGCATCAATTCGTCAGCGCTCAGCTTTCTTTATAGTCCAACTCTCACGTCCATACATGACTACTGGATAAACCATAGCTTTGACTAGCTGTGACAGCTTTATGAAACTTAAAAGAATGTATCCATAGGGTAGGGGATGACATTAACAAATGTGTTTTTTTGTTCAAATGTGTTTTTGAAACTGTCTTGTGAACAGAAACAGATTCACAGGCTTCGAGTGTGAGCTTATGGTTGCTGGAGGGGAGAAGGAAGGAAGGGAAAGCTAGAGTTTGGGGTGGATGTGTACACACTGTGACATTTAAAATGAATAACCAACAAGGACCTACAGTATAGCACAAGGAACTCCGCTTAATATTATGTGGCAGCCTGGATGGGAGGGGAGTTTGGGGAAGAATGGATACATATTTATGTATGGCTGAATCCTTTCGCTGTCTACCTGAAACTATCACAACATTGCTTGTCAATTGGTATGCCCTAATACAAAATAAAAGTTTAAAAAAAAAATGTCCGGTGGAATGTGTCAATATTTTGTAAAACCCATATAACTCAGCATAGCAATATTTATTTTCTCAGTGGCCAGTGCACAAAGTTATAAAATAGTGCATGAGTAAAAGGCCCACTCAAAGTGCAGTGACAACCAACAGGCTTTAACACAACAAAGGATAAAAAGCTTATTGTGGTTTTGGATTCCAGATTGCAACTAACCTTTAAGCAACTACCAATTGCTGAGTTTTGGTGTCCATAATTATTTGAAAAAGCTATTAAAATATCCTCCCATTTTCCAACCATATATCTATGTGAGATTCAATTTTTTTTCATATCCTTCAGCCTTAACATGTAAAAAATTGCTTGCCAGAGCAATAGAGGAATTCATCTGGCTTCTATTATACCAGACCTTAGGGAGATTTGAGAAAATGTAAAACAGTGCCAGTCTTCTCACTAAAGATGTGTTGCTTTGGAAAATATATTTATGGAAACATATTAATTATGGTAATATATAATGAACCTATTATTTATTATTAAATACATTTAAGATAAATATTTTAAAATTTTTGTTTTAAACAGAACTATCATTTCTATGGAAAATACAATCATATGTACAAAAGGAATTTTGAGATTTAAAAGTGTGAGCAATTCTTCACTACACACACAAAACACACACACAGAATGATAGAAATAAAATGAAAAACTTAAAGTTTTCAGGGACCTCGGTAATTTTTAAGACTGTCCAGATAAAGGATGATTCTGGGTCGGAGGAAGACATCAGTTATCTGAATATAAAAGTTACCTAGGAGGTCTTTTATAAGTTGAAGTCAAGAGAATAGAATGTCATCAACCAGTATTATACACAGGACCCTGGACATCCAAAAAGGATATGAATCCTACTACAGATTGTTGTGGAGCAGTCCTTTTTTTACTGAACATTTTATTGTTCACTGCCATTTCTAACAAAGTAAAAGCTCTTTCTTGCCTTATTAGATGCAGTAAAGAAATAGAGGGACTTTTCTAGCAGTCCAGTGGTTGAAAATCCACTTTCCGAGGCAGGGGGCATAGGCTCAATGCCTGGTCAGGGAACTAAGATCCCACCTGCCACGGGGCAGCTAAGGCCTCACACCACAACTAGAGAGAAGCCCATGGGCTGCAGCTAAGATCCAACGTAGCCAAAGAAATAAATTAAAAAATAAAGAGAAACATTGAGATGATAGGTGTTTGACCTGGCTCCTTCATGAGTCTGAGATTTCATACTGAAGATCAGTGAAATGCTGTGCTTTCAATTTAAATTTAAATCTTAGAAAAGTCATATATGACTATGTTTCACGTGTCGTGGGGCTTCCCAGATGGCTCAGTGGTAAAGAATCTGCCTGTCAGTCCAGGAGATGTGGGATACGTGGAGTCAGTCCCTGGGTCAAGAGGATCCTCTGGAGGAGGAAATGGCAACCCACTCCAGTATCCTTGCGTGGAGAATCCCGTGAACAGAGGAGCCTGGAAGATTAGAGTCCATAGGGTTGCAATGAGGCAGACATGACTCAGTAACTAAACTACAACAAACATGTTTTATGTCCTATGGATGTTACAGTCCCATGCAGGGATCACAACCACAAATGTCATATCTGCAAACAACAGATATTACAGATACTTCTTTCTTATGAAAGACAGTAGAACAAGTGTCTCATATATGAAATTAGGAAAACATAGTAAACAGAATNCCGTGAACCGAGGAGCCTGGAAGATTAGAGTCCATAGGGTTGCAATGAGGCAGACATGACTCAGTAACTAAACTACAACAAACATGTTTTATGTCCTATGGATGTTACAGTCCCATGCAGGGATCACAACCACAAATGTCATATCTGCAAACAACAGATATTACAGATACTTCTTTCTTATGAAAGACAGTAGAACAAGTGTCTCATATATGAAATTAGGAAAACATAGTAAACAGAATCATGGGCTTTATAGCCCACGGGTGTCAAGTTTGGCCAAAAAATGAGAAAAATGAAAGCAGAGACAAACTTGGACTAGTCAGCAGGACCCAATAAGCAGACTCAAGGCAGGACCAGGTTCTAGACAATGAAGGCAAAGGCTTGAGATAAGAAGAAAGCTTCATCAACTAGAGTAGAATGGCAAACGGCCCTCAAATACCACCCGAAATTTGAAAACCCTCTGATTCAACCTCACTAAGCACAAATCTTACAGTTTTTGTTGGTTTGCATTTAAATGATTGAATTGATCACATTTATTACTGTTTTAAGACTGAAATTCATCTGAAAATATATGCAAGAATATTTGTAAACATTTCTTTCATTTTTCTTTAAAAGAAGGAAATTAAAAAAAAAAATAAAAACTTCCAGGAGTTATTTTTGATAGCTTTTAATTGTGAGGAATAACCGATTTAAGTGAAAGATCATGGCTATGCCTCTTTTTCTTTCTTCCTAGGAGAAAACCAAGATGTGTGAGTTAATATATTAGGGATAAATGGGTAATTTTAATATTGATTTTCAGTGCCTGTAATGACACTGCAGCTTTTAAAGCATTTTTATTTAGTCCATATTTCACAGCAGAGTTTCTCTCCTTGGCTATCTAAAACAAAATTCAGCTGCATCCTTGGGCTTACTTATTTATTCACCAATGCCTTCTCTAATGGAAGAAGTTTTAAATAAAAGTTCTAGAATTCAAAGAGTAATGGAACCCATGGTGGAAAAGAATCTGAAAAAAAAATATATATATATATATATATACACATATGTATAACTGAATCACTTTGCTGTGTTCTGGAAACTAACACAACATTGGAAATCAAATATACTTCAATTAAAAAAATAAAGACCAAAAAAAAAAAAAAACAACAAAGTGGTCAGAGAACATCTGGTTTCATCTTTGATATGCCAGCTTGCACAGGGGTGCCCAACAAGCTGGTGGCAAAGGCAGAAAGAGGATTCAGCTATGCTGGGGCCTTGTCCTGCCAACTCTCTAAGAACTATGTAAAAAACAGTGCAAATAGATTCCATGTCTATTATTCTTTGGTGTTTCTATTTAATTCTGCAGATAAATGTGTGTTTTCTACTCTCATAATGCAACACTAGTTGGTGTGCCATCTTCAATTATGTCTTTATTACCAATATTCTCTTC
>SJYA01005080.1:0-28147 GCA_006410615.1 Neotragus moschatus
TTGACTTTTTCCAGAGAGTGTCAGAAGAATAGGAAAAGTATAATGTCAGGCAGATTCTTATTTTGGGGGGTATATGTTCAGGAAATACCAGAGGGAAACCCTGAGACTCCGAATCGCCCTTGCCCATCAAGTCTCTTGCCACATGACCCTGTCAAGGGTGGGATTCCTCACGCTGGCTCCCAGCAAAACACTTTTTTAATTGGTTACTTTTTATACTCACATTGTCTTTTCAAATTTCCAAGTAAGTCACCTTGCAAGTGTGTTTCAAGTAGGAAAAGAAGAGCAAGTGACTAGCTAAGAGTGTTAGTTGTCAAACAAGCAAATAACCTCACTAGAGACTGCCCAGCATGGACTTCTCACATGAATTGCATTGGTCAATAGTCTAGTTCTTAGCCTTAAAATCTCAGAAACTTAGTTTTATTTGCATATCAAGAGCACAGTCCAATAATAAATGTTAGAAAACAAAGGGCAAACTTTATTATTTCCGAATAAGAAATAAATGTTTTAAGAGGAACAGACCCACTGGATCTTCCAGATAGCACATTGTTCTTGAAGCATGCCATAGAGGAAAATAAACCATAATCAGAGAGTTTATTCATAATCATGTATTCAAAATAAAGGTACTGTATGACTCACAATTTTATTAGCATCTTTAGGCAGCTTAGGGGCTTTCCTCATAGCTCAGATGGTAAAGAATCTGCCTGCAGTGCAGGAGACAGATTTGATCCCTGGATCAGGAAGATCCTCTGGAGAAGGAAATGGCAACACACTCCAGTATTCTTGCCTGGAAAATCACATGGACAGAGGAGCCTGGTGGGCTGCAGTCTATGGGGTCACAAAGAGTTAGGCACAACTGAACAACACTTGTGACTTGTGACTTAGGCAGCTTAGCCTTCAATCAGATTATGGTACCTAGGAGCAATCTTGACTCAAATAAAGAATTATATATGCTCATCCTGGTTAATTGTAGATTGATATATTGATATATTATCATGGTAAATTTTCTTTCCTTCATATACAAGTTCCTGAAAAACACTATGGTCTTTATGCACTACAAAGCCAAATAATTAATGCTTTCAAACTGTGGTACTGGAGAAGATTCTTCAGAGTCCCTTGGACTGCAAGGAAATTAAATAAGTCAATCCCAAAGGAAATCAATCCTGAATATTCATTAGAGGGAACTGATGCTGAGGCTGAAGTTCCAATACTTTGGCCACCTGATGCAAAGAGCTGATTTATTTCAAAATATCCTGATGCTGGGAAAGATTGAAGGCAGGATGAGAAGGGGATAACAGAGGATGAGATGGTTGATGGCATCACCAACTCAATGGACATTAGCTTGAGCAAACTCTGGGAGATGGTGAAGGACAGGGAAGGACAGGGAGGCCTTCCAAAGAGTCAGACATGACTGAGTGATTGAATGACAATGCACTACAAATGATGAGGACAAATGGAAATATTACCTATAAAATTCAGTAGGTTCTATGTCTTCCATGAAGCTGGTCTCTGGTGCCAAAAATGTTTGGAGCACATAGATGGAAAATATTAAATAATTTTCTAGAGGTAGGAATTGAGCTAAGAGAGATTACCTGACTAACTAATGGCTCATAACTATTGAGCAGGCCGGTTAGAATTTGAACCCAGTCTGTCTGATATGAATGTCTGGTTTCTATCCATATGCTAATCTTTTCTTGCTCTCCTGACACTTGACATCTTTTAATGGTAAAATATTTTGTTTTATAAGAGGAAAGAAAATGTTGCTCCTTCAGCTTCCTGAAAGCTTTGTCTAACACACTCTGAAAAACTATACACAAAAAAGTGACCAAAATCATCATTGACCACCATTCAACCCTAACCAACCAAAGTGCTACATAATAGGATGTTAAAACTCTTAAAACATAATTACACAGTACTGAAAAATATTCTAAAATGTAATTATACAACATTGGGTAAAATTCTGTGAACCTTCTCACCTGTGCCATGAAAACTTTACAGTGCAAAAGAAGAGACAGATCTCAAACACCAGCTGCTGCCTTTTGGGAAACCTACCTGCCATGGCCACTTCTCCAGAGAACTTCCCAAGCAAGAATGCCAATCTTGCAGACACCAATCAAAGTTGTTTCAGAAACACGTCCAATAGGGCTCCCAATATCTGCAAACGGATCATCCAGGAAATGCATCTATTCATTCTACAGACATTACTATATACCTACCCAAAGCTGGTGTTGTTTTCTGGGTCCTAAGCCAGAGATGAATGAGAGACATTCAAGCAAGTCAGTATTAAAACTNGAAACACGTCCAATAGGGCTCCCAATATCTGCAAACGGATCATCCAGGAAATGCATCTATTCATTCTACAGACATTACTATATACCTACCCAAAGCTGGTGTTGTTTTCTGGGTCCTAAGCCAGAGATGAATGAGAGACATTCAAGCAAGTCAGTATTAAAACTTCTCTACTACAGATGTATACTGGTTCCAGCTTCAGTTCAGTTCAGTTCAGTCGCTCAGTCGTGGCAGACTTTTTGCGACCCCATGAATCGCAGCACGCCAGGCCTCCCTGTCCATCACAAACTCATGGAGTTCACCCAAACTCATCTGCATCGAGTCAGTGATGCAATCTAGCCATCTCATCCTCTGTTGTCCCTTTCTCCTCCTGCCCTCAATCCCTCCCAGCATCAGGGTCTTTTCTGATGAGTCAACTCTTCGCATCAGGTGGCCAAAGTATTCAGCCTCAGCATCAGTCCTTCCAATGAACACCCAGGACTGGTCTCCTTTAGAATGGACAGGTTGGATCTCTTTGCAATCCAAGGGACTCTCAAGAGTCTTCTCCAACACCACAGTTCAGAAGCATCAATTCTTTGGCGCTCAGCCTTCTTCACAGTCCAACTCTCACATCCATACATGACTACTGGAAAAACCATAGCCTTGACTAGACGGACCTTAGTCGGCAAAGTAATGTCTCTGCTTTTGAATATGCTATCTAGGTTTCTCATAACTTTCTTCCAAGGAGTAAGCATCTTTTAATTTCATGGCTGCAATCACCATCCACAGTTATTTTGGAGCCCAATACTTTTTCCACTGTTTCGCCATCTATTTCCCATGAAGTGATGGGAACAGATGCCATGATCTTTGTTTTCTGAATGTTGAGCTTTAAGCCAACTTTTCACTCTTCTTTCAAACTTTCATGAAGAGGCTCTTTAGTTCCTCTTCACTTTCTGCCATAAAGGTGGTGTCATCTACATATCTGAGGTTACTGATATTTCTCCCAGAAATCCTGATTCCAGCTTGTGTTTCCTCCAGCCCAGCATTTCTCATGATGAACTCTGCATAGAATTTACATCAGCAGGGTGACAATATATAGCCTTGACGTACTCCTTTTCCTATTTGGAACCAGTCTGTTGTTCCATTTCCAGTTCTAACTGTTGCTTCCTGACCTGTAGATAGGTTTCTCAAGAGGCACATCAGGTGTTCTGGTATTCCCATCTCTTGAAGAATTTTCCACAGTTTATTGTGATACACACAGTCAAAGGCTTTGGCACACGCTAATAAAGTAATGCTCAAAATTCTCCAAGCCAAGCTTCAGTAATACATGAACCATGAACTTCCATATGTTTAAGGTGGTTTTAGAAAAGGAAGAGGAACCAGAGATCAAATTGCCAACATCTGCTGGATCATTGAAAAGCAAGAGAGTTCCAGAAAAAACATCTATTTCTGCTTTATTGACTATGCCAAAGCCTTTGTGTGGTTCCAGCATACTGCCTATTAAATGCCACAGAGTGAGTGAAATAGACACAAATTCCTGCCCTCACAAGCTTACAATCTATGGGGGCAGAAGAAATGAATAAATAAAGTAAAAGGTATATTATGTCAAATGGGATTAAGGTTTATACCTCACTTTCAGCAAATGATAGAACTGGACAGAAAATTAGCAAAGGTATAGAACTGTACAACTCAGTTAACCAATTGATTTTATTGAACTATAGAGAACATTTCATCCAACAATGGCAAAGTACATATTTTCCCCAAGTATCAATACTTATGAAACATTCACCAAGATAATGTTCTCATTCATAAAACAAATTTTAACTAATTTTAAAATGTTGAATTCAAAAAAAATTTTTTAAGGAATTATTAGGAAGATTTTTAAAAATGCAATCGTCCACAAACTACCTGGCAAATGTATGCCTGGCTTTTTTTTTTTTTTAAGTTTGTTTTGCTTTACAATACTGTATTCGTTTTGCTATACACTGACATGAATCAGCCACGAGTGTACATAAGTTCAAACTCTCTATCATGGAATAAACTAATAGCAAAAAATCAGGGAAATTTCTAAACACCTGGAAATACAATAACAAACTTCTCGATGATACATAAGTCAAATAAAAAAATCTCAAATGTTGAAATAAGAACCCTCTACACTGTCGGTAGAAATGTAAATTAGTGCAGCCACTATGGAAAAGAGTATGGAAGTTCCTTAAAAAAACTGAAAATAGTTTCCATATAATCCAGCAAGCTCACTTCAGGGAATATATCCAGAGAAAACTATAATTTGAAAAGCTACATGCATCCTTAGGTTCATAGCAGTACTATTCAAAATAGCCAATATGTGAAAACAACCTAAATGTCCATGAAAAGATGAATAGATAAAAAGATATAATATATATACAGTGGAATACTGTTGTTGTTTAGTCACCAAGTTGTGACAGACTTCCCTGTCTTTCATTGTCTACCAGAGTTTGATCAATGTCATGTCCATTGAGTCAATGATGCCAGCCAACCATCTCATCCTCTGTTGCCCCCTCTCCTCCGCCTTCAGTCTTTCCCAGCATCAAGATCTCTTCCAATGAGTCCGCTCTTCACATCGGATGGCCAAAGTACTGGAACTTTAGTTTCAGCACCAGTCTTTCCAATGAATATTCAGGGTTGATTCCTTTTAGGAGTAAATGATTGATCTCCTTGCTGTCCAAGGGATATCACCACAGTTCAAAAGCATCAATTCTTCAATGTTCAGTCTTCTTTATGGTCCAGTTCTCACAACTGTACATGGCTACTGGAAAGACCATAGCTTTGAGTAAATGGATTTTTGTTGGCAAAGTGATGTCTTTGCTTTTTCACACACTGTCTAGGTTTGTTATAGATTTCCTGCCAAGAAGCAATCATCTTCTAATTTCATAGCTACAGTCACTATCTGCAGTGATTTTAGAGCCCAGGAAGAGGAAATCTGTCACTGCTTCCACCTTTTCCCCTTCTATTTGTCATGAAGTGATGGGACTGGGTGCCATGATTTTAGTTAGTTTGCTTGTTTTTCAATATTTAGTTTTAAGCCAGTTATTTCATTCTCCTCCTTAACCCTCATCAAGAGGTTCTTTAGTTCCTCATAGTTTTCTGTCATTAGAGTCATATCACCTGCAGATATGAGGTTATTGATATTTTTCCTGATAATCTTGATTCCAACTTGTAACTCATTCAGTCCAGTGTTTCTCATAATGTGCTCTGTATATAAGCTAAATAAGCAGTGTGACAATAAACAGGCTTGTGGTACTCTTTTGTCAGTCCTGAACCAGTCTTTTGTTCCATACAAGGCTTGAACTATTGCTACTTGACCTGCATACAGGTTTTTCAGGAGACAGGTAAGGTCATCTGGTTAACCCATCTCTTTAAGAGCTTTCCACAGTTTTTTGTGATCCAAAGTGTCAAAGGCTTTAGCGTAGTCAATGAAGAAGTGGTGGGTGTTTTTCCAGAATTCTTTTGCTTTCTATGATCCAGCAAATGTTGACAATTTGATCTCTTGTTCCTCCACCTTTTCTAAACCCAGCTTGTATATCTGGAGGTTCTTGGTTCATACTGAATCCTGGTATGCAAGATTTTGAGCATTACCTTACTAGCATGGAGATGAGGGCAATTGTCTGATGACTTGAACATTCTTTAATACAGCCCTTCTTGGGAACTGGGATGAGGATTGACCTTTTCCAGTCCTGTGGCCACTGCTGGGTTCTCCAAATTTGCTGATATATTGAGTGCACCTCTGATAGTAGCATCTTTTAGAATTTTAAATAGCTCAGCTGGTATTCCATTGCCTTCACTAGCTTTATTAACAGCAATGCTTCCTAAGGTCTGCTTGACTTAGGAGAGGTCAAGCAGGAAATGGCAAGAGTAAACATCAACATCATAGGATTCCATGAACTAAAATGGATGGGAATGGGTGAATTTAATTCAGATGACATTATATCTACTACTTTGGGCAAGAATCCCATAGAAGAAATAGAGTAGCCTTCACAATCAACAAGAGTCCAAAATACAGTACGTGGGTGAACTCTCAAAATGACAGAATGATCTCAATTCATGTCCAAGGCAAACCATTCAGTATCACAGTAATCCAAGTCTATGCCCCAACCACCCATGCTGAAGAAGTTGAATGTGATCAGTTCTGTTAGGACCTAGAAGACCTCCTAGAATTAACACCAAAAAAAATTTTTTTAATGTCCTATTCATCATAGAGAATTGGAATGCAAACGTAGAAAGTCAAGAGATTCTTGGAGTAACAGCCAAGTTTGACCTTGGAGAACAAAATAAAGCGGGCAAAGGCTAACAGAATTCTGCCAGAAAACACACTGGTCATAGCAAACACCCTTTTCAACAACACAAGAGACAACTTTATCCATGGACATCATCAAATGATCAATACCAAAATCAGATTGATTACAAGAGAAGATTAGCAAATGGATAGAAACCAGGCATTTATATCAGACTGGGTTCAAATTCTAGCCCTGCTTCTCAATAGTATTATGCAACCATTAGTTAGTCAGGTAATCTCTCTTACATCAGGAATTGAAGTAATCTCTATTCCTACCTCTAGAAAGTTATTTGACATGTTACATCAGTGTTCTCCAAACTTTTTGGCAGCAAAGACCAGGTTCATGTAAGACAAAGAAACCACTGAAATTTATATGCAATATTTCCATTTGTTCTTATCATTTGTAGTGCGTGAAGACCACAATGTCTTTTAGGAACTTGTAGATGAAGGAAAGAAAAGGTTACATTCTTTGTAGTTGAAGATAGAAAGCTGTATACAGTCAGCAAAAACACGACCTGGAGCTGACTGTGGCCCAGGTCACCAACTTCTCATAAGAAAATTCAAAACTAAAGAAAGTGGGAAAACTCACTAGGCCAGTCAGGTAGAACTTAAATCCACTATTAATATACAGTAGAGGGACAAATAGATTCAAGGGATTAGATCTAGTAAACAGAGTGCCTAAAGAGCTATGAACGGAGGTTTGTAGTATTGTTCAGGATACAGTGAACAAGACCAGTCCAAAGAAAAAGTAAAGCAAGAATGCAAAGTGGTAGTCTGAGGAGACTTTACAAATTGCTGAGGAGAGAAGTGAAAAGCAAGGGGAAAAGGGAAAGGTACATCCAAGTGCAGAGTTCCAGAGAACAGCAAGAAAGACAAGAAGGCCTTCAATGAACAATGCAAAGAAATAGAGGAAAACAACAGAAGGGGAAAGATGAGATCTCTTCAAGAAAATTGGAAATATTAAAGGAAAATTTCATCCAAAGATAGGCACAATAAAGTGCAGAAATGGTAAAGACCTAATAGAAGCAGAAGAGATCCAGAAGGTATGGAAGGACTACATAGAAGAGCTGTACAAAAAAGATCTTAATGACTCAGATAGCCACGATGGTGTGGTCACTCTCTCAGAGCCCCACTTCCTGGAGTGCTAAGTCAAGTGGAATACCATTCAATCATTAAAAGAATTAAATAATGCCATTTTCAGAAGCATGGATGTTACTAGAGATTATCATAATCAATGATATGTTATGAAGAGAAGGACAAATACCATATGATATCACTTATATGTGGGATTTAAAATATGACACAAGTGAACTTATCTACAAAACAGAAACAGACTTACATACATAGAGACAGACTTGCAGTTGCCAAGAAAGAGGGACTGGGGGAGGAGTGGACTGGAAGTGTGGGATTAGCAGATGCAAATACTTATATGTATGTGTGTATATATATAACACATATATATAACAGCAAGGAGAATATATATATGTATATAATAACAAGGAGAATATGCCTCACTTCCCTGCATATTAGCTTAAGAATGCTGGCAGTTTCAAAGAAGATAAAAGAGTAGACAGATGGTACTATGGGAAAAAATTCTGTAGAACTAAATATGTAAAACCTGGCAAGGAAAGAATATCACTAACCAAAACTAGAATTGTGTTTTAATGAAATTAAAGATTTATTTTGCCTAGCACATATGAAGGATTACCTAGGAATTATGAAACCATTCCATGAAAATTAAACATTTAGTTTGAAGAATTCTCAAAGAAAAAAAAAAGTAGGAGAAAAAACACAGTACTGGCATGGTACATAATTCAGTAATAAAACTTCATGTAGTTTCAAAATAGGTTAAGCATGTACAATAACGTTTAAAAGCAAAGATTAATGGAAAACAGCATTCTACATATTTTTAACATACATTAAAATAAAAATATCATGATACATCAAAATGTTATGAACATGAGAATTTTTATATTGGCATAATTTTAGCTTTGTGTATAATTTTCAGTATTTGAATTACCACATTCTGGGTTAATTCTAAGTGAATATGAAGTTTTAAAAATAATAAGAAAAGGTCAGAGATTGAAAATGTAGGATGTGCTCCTTAGTCTTCATCTTTTATATATGTTTTTTTAACCTAGTGATAACACAATAGATTAAAATCTAAATTTTTAATATAAATTTATTTATTTTAATTGGAGGTTAATTACTTTACAATATTGTATTGGTTTTGCCATACATCAACATGAATCTGCCACAGGTATGCACGTGTTCCCTGTACTGAACACTCCTCCCTCCTCCCTCCGCGTACCATCCCTCTGGGTCGTCCCAGTGCATCAGCCCCAAATCCAAGGAGACTTCACTGAGATATTTCCCTAGATATTAAAGATTTGCATCACTAAAATTTATAAATATTAAAAGATCATTGGGGTATGTGTCTTAATTTACCTTTGACAAGTACCGGTTTGAGATGCCAATTGCTGTTATGCTGAGCTGTTAGACATGTGATTCGTAGCTATTTATTTCCTATAAGAAAGATAACAGCTTGTAGTAAAAAGTGTGAAAAGACATTAATAGAAAAACACTTTATATTTTATTTATATGACACCTTTTTTAAGTTCTAAAGAAAGCTATGAGTAAACTATCCACTTTGAAATCATGCTTATTCAATTCTGTTTCCTGATAAGTAATACAAACATTTGTGAACATAAACAGGAAAGCTCATTAAAGTAAGGTATAACAATAATTTGAAACAAATGTTTAGTAAGTAAACAAATTAAACACATAAATTTTATCTCAATTTTGCCTAAATGGCTCCAGAAAAAAAAATTTTTTAACTCCATATAAATTGACCACTTACAGTGAAAAAAAAAAAAAAGCATTAATCATATATGTAATAAAAATTTTTTCCTATAAAATTTTTTTTTGCAAATTTAAAGAAAATTTTAATTGGAGGGTTAATACTTTACAATTTTCTGTTGGTTTCTGCCATACAATGCCAATCAGCCATAACTATAAATACACCCTCCCACTATAGCCTCCCTCCCAGCCCCAAATCAACCCCTCTAGGTAGTTACAGATCGCTAGGTTGAGCTTCCTGTGTTACACAGCAGCTTCCCACTAGCTATCTGTTTTACACGTCAGTGTATATATATCGGTGTTACTCTCTCAATCCTCCCACCCTCTCCAACTCCCACTATGTCCATAAGTCCATTCTCTGTATCTGCATCTCTATTCCTACCCTGCAGATAGGTTCATCAGTACCATTTGTCTAAGTTCCATATATGTGTATATATGTTAGTATATGATATTTGTTTTCCTGTTTCTGACTTACTTTATTCTGTATAACAAGCTCTAGGTCATCCACCTCAGTATTTGTTCCTGACTCAAATTTGTTCTTTTTAATGGCTGCATAATATTCCATTTTATATATGTGTCACAACTTCTTTATCTATTCATCTGTTAATGGACATCCAAAGTTTTTCCAAGTCTTGGCTATTATAAATAGTGCCACAATGAACACTGGGGTGCATGTGACTTTTTGAATTGTGGTTTTCTCAGGATATATGCCCAGTAGTGGAACTGCTAATTTTTTAAGGAATTTCCATACCATTTTAGAAAGTGGCTGTACCAACTTACATTCCAACCAACAGTACAAGAAAGGTCTTATTTTCTCCACAACCTCCCAGCATTTATTGTTTGGAGATTTTTTGATATGTGATATTGCTAATTCTGATCATTGTAAGGTGATAATCTTATTATAGCTCTGATTTTCATTTCTCCAATAATGAGCGATGTTGAGCATCTTTTCATGTGTTTGTTGGCTATCTGGATGTCTTCTTTGGAGAAATGTCAGTTTAGATATTCTGCCATGTTTTGATTGGCTTGTTTATTTTTCTGATACTGAGTTGCATTACCTACTTGTATATTTTGGAGATTAATCCTTTGTCACTTGTTTCATTTATAATTATTTTCTCCCATCCTGAGGGTTGTCTTTTCATCTTATTTATAGTTTCCCTTGCTGTGCAAAAACTTTTAACTTTAATTAGGTTCAAGTTGTCTATTTTTGTTTTAATTTCCATCACTCTTGGGGGTGGGTCAAAGAGATCTAGCTGCAGTTTATGTCAGAGTGTTCTGCCTGTTTTCTTCTAAGAGTTTTACAGTTTCTGGCCTTATATTTAGGTATTCACTTATTTTGAGTTTATTTTTGTGTATGGTGTTAGGAAGTGTTCTAATTTCATTCTTTCACGTGGAGCTGTCCAGTTTTCCCAGAGCCACTTACTGAAGAGACTGCCATTTCACCATTGTACTTTCTTGCCTCCTTTGACAAAGACAAGGCGCCCATAGATGCATAGACTTGTCTCTGGGTTTTCTCTCTTGTTCCATTTGTCTATATTTCTGTTTTTGTGCAAGTACCATACTGCCTTGATTATAGTAGTTTTGTAGTATATATAATCTGAAGTCAGGAAGGTTGATTCCTCCAGCTCTGTTTTCCTTTCTCATGATTCATTTGCCTTTTCTGGGTCTTTTGTGTGTCCCTTTAAATTGTAAAATTTTAGTTCTATTTCTGAGAAAAAAAAAAGGCATTGATAATTTGATAAGGATTGAACTGATTTGTTTGTTCTGAGTAATATAATCATTTTCACAATATTGATGCTTCCAATTTAAACTATGGTTTATTTCTCCATCTGTGTCATCTTTGACTTCTTTCATCAGTGTTTTATAGTTTTTTTAAATATAAGTCCTTTGTCTCTCTAAGTAGGCTTACTCCAAGGTATTTTATTCATTTTTATTGTAACGGTGAATTAGATTGTTTCCTTAATTTCTCTTTCTGAGTTTTTATTGTGAGTGTACAGGACTTAGGTGGTTCACTTAAGGAATCCACCTGCCATGTAGGAGATACAGGAGTTGTGGGTTCAATCCTTGATTCAGGAAGATCTCCTAGAGGAAGGCATGGCAACCCACTCCAGTATCCTTGCTGAGAGACTCCCATGGACAGAGGAGCCTGGCAAGATGCAGTCTCTGGGGTCACATGACTGAATCGACTGAGTACACACGCAAGTATACAAATAGAAGAGATTTCTGTGTATTTTGGCATCCTGCAACTTTACTAAATTCATTGATTAGCACTAGCAATTTTCCAGTGGCATCTTTAGGGTTTTCTATATATAGTATCATGCCATCTGCAAACAGTAAGAATTTTACTTCTTTTCAATCAGGATTTCCTTATTTCTTTTTCTTCTCTGAGTGTCATGGCTAGAACTTCCAAAATTATATAAAATGATAGTGGAAAGAGTGGGCATCCTTGTCTTGCTCCTGGACTTAGTGGAAATATTCCCAGTTTTTCATCACTGAAAATAGTGTTTGCAATGGATTTCTAATATATGGCCTTTATTGTGCTGAGGTAGGTTCTTTCTCTGCTGATTTTCTGGAGAGTTTTTAATCATAAGTGGGTGTTGAATTTTGTTAAAAGCTTGCTCTGCATCTCTTGAGATGATTATCACATTTTTATATTTCAACTTACTAATATATTATATCACACTGATTTGTGTATACTAAAAAATCATTGTATCTCTGGGATAAACTCCACTAGAACATGGCATCAGTTCAGTTCAGTCACTCAGTTGTGTCCAACTCTTTGAGACCCCATAAACCACAGCACGCCAGGCCTCCCTGTCCATCACCAAATCCCAGAGTTCAACCAAACCCATGTCCACTGAGTTGATGATGCCATCCAACCATCTCATCCCCTGTTATCCCTTTCTCCTCCTGCCCTCAATCTTTCCCAGCATCAGAGTCTTTTCTAAGGAGTCAGTTTTTCTCATAAGGTGGCCAAAGTATTGGAGTTTCAGCATCAACATCAGTCCCTCCAATGAACACCCAGGACTGATCTCCTTTAGGATGGACTGGTTGAATCTCCTTGCAGTACAAGGGACTTTCAAGAGTCTTCTCCAACACCACAGTTCAAAAGCATCAATGCTTCTGCTCAGCTTTCTTTATAGTCCAACTCTCACATCCATACATGACTACTGCAAAAACCATAGCCTTGACTAGACAGACTTTTGTTGGCAAAGTAATGTTTCTGCTTTTTAATATGCTGTCTAGGTCAGTCATAACTTTCCTTTCAAGGAGTAGGTGTCTTTCATNGCTTTCTTTATAGTCCAACTCTCACATCCATACATGACTACTGCAAAAACCATAGCCTTGACTAGACAGACTTTTGTTGGCAAAGTAATGTTTCTGCTTTTTAATATGCTGTCTAGGTCAGTCATAACTTTCCTTTCAAGGAGTAGGTGTCTTTCATTTCATGGCTGCAATCACCATCTGCAGTGATTTTGAAGCCCAGAAAAATAGTCAGCCACTGTTTCTAAAGTATCCCCATCTATTTGTCATGAAGTGAAGGGACTGGATGCCATGATCTTCGTTTTCTGAATGTTGAACCTTAAGCCAACTTTTTCACTCTCCTCTTTCATTTCATCAAGAGGTTTTTAGTTCATCTTCACTTTCTGCCATAAGAGTGGTGTCATCTGCATATCTGAGGTTATTGATATTTCTCCCGGCAATCTTGATTCCAGCTTGTGTTTCTTCCAGTCCAGCATTTCTCATGATGTATTCTGCATATAAGTTAAATAACNTTCACTTTCATAAGGGTGGTGTCTGAGGTTATTGATATTTCTCCCGGCAATCTTGATTCCAGCTTGTGCTTCATCCAACGCAGTGTTTCTCATGATGTACTCTGCATATAGGTTAATAAGCAGGGTAGCAATATATAGCCTTGACGTACTCCTTTTCCTATTTGAAACCGGTCTGTTGTTCCATGTCCAGGTCTAACTTGCTTCCTGACCTGCATACAGGTTTCTCAAGAGGCAGGTCAGGTGGTCTGGTATTCCCATCTCTTTCAGAATTTTCCACAGTTTATTGTGATCCACACAGTCAAAGGCTTTGGCATAGTCAATAAAGCAGAAATAGATGTTTTTCTGGAACTCTCGTTTTTTCGATGATCCGGTGGATGCTGGCAATCTGATCTCTGGTTCCTCTGCCTTTTCTCAAACCAGCCTGAACATCTGGAAGTTCACGGTTCAGCACTGTCTGATTTCAGGAAATTCCCACCGCCCGGAAAAGACACTGGAACGTGTTACTGGCCTCTTTCTGCCTCCTGCCCCGGCAGCCTGTAGTCGGTCTTCGTTGCCTGGGATTTCCCTGGAAACAGTTCATAGAGCAGAGTCACGCTTGGGCGCCTTCTCTGTCGGACTTCTTTCACGTAGGGTGATGTCTTCGAGGTTCATCTCAGATACAGCTGGGATTAAACGCACCAGGATTTTATTAGCGCCGTTAGATGGTGATGAGTAGACATTGTTGTCATCAGGTATGACTTGGGAAGGGGGAGGCAAGGCTGGCAGACTGACCCAGCTCTAACTTCCAGCGACGGGAAAGGGACAGGGTCCGGCGGGAACATCCTGCTCCCTGCATGCCTAAGGCTGACTTGGTGAAGCTCCTGTTGGCTGGGACCCCCAGTCCAGGGACCAAGACCCCGCACAAGAGCTGGGACCCCATCAGAAAAGCTGGGACCCCCACACAGGAACTCAGACCCCATCACAGGAGCTGGGACCCCCACACAGGAACTGGGACCTCATCACAGAAGTTGGGACCCCCACAGAGGAGCTGGGACCCCTAGTCTGGGAACCAGGGCCCCACACAGGAGCTGGGACCCTATCACAGGAGCTGGGACCCCCACACAGGAACTGGGACCCCATCACAGGAGCTGGGACCCCCACAGAGGAGCTGGGACCCCTAGTCCGGGAACCAGGGCCCCACACAGGAGCTGGGACCCCCAGTTTAGGAATCAGGACTCCACACAGGAGCTGGGGCCCCCACACAGGAGCAGCGCGGGCTCACAGGCAGTAGTCCAGTATACAATTGTGCCTCCTGCACCTGGGGCAGCCAAGCGCAAGTTCGAGACAGCCACTACTCTTTAAAACAGTAATTCTGTGTTTGTGTGTGTGTGTCTTAAGAAACGCTGACAGGTAATTAATCAGTCATCTGAGGGAGCGAAGAAACCTAAAATGAAGAAGAGAGGAAACATTAGGAGCAGATATTGGAGACAATCAGCGAAGCAAAAAATTGGTTATTTGACAAGATTAACCAAGTGATAAACCTCAGTGAGACTGAGAGAGAGAGAGGAAGACAGACAGAACCCAAAGGTACAAGACAGACCGCAGAGATACAGTGAGCAGATTCAGGCCAGTACGTTTCTAGAGGAATATAACTGGGTGAACACTGGCCCAGGAGGAGACAGGAAACGGAATAGTCTTCAATAGTCAGTGAGTAAAATCACAGTGGAAACATCAGGCGACTCAGTTGATTCAGCTGAACTTTCAAAATACAGATGCTTTGTAGCAGTGCTCCCCAAGGCTGCCACAACTATGATGCCAAAATCTAATAACAATAGTACAAGAGAGGAATTCAGAGGCATCTGCAGCAGCCCAACAGAGGATTAGGAAACCACGCTTCTTAGGCGTGCATTCCAGCTCTTTGCAGCTCCGTGGTCTGTAGCCCACCAGGCTCCTCTGTGCGTGGGATGTCCCAGGCTAGAATGCTGGAGTGGGCTTCAAGCTCCTACTCCAGGGGATTCCAGCCCCCGGACCAAACCCGCGTGTCCTGCGTCTCCTGCATTGGTTTCCAGATTCTTGACCAGTGCACCAGCTGGGAAGCCCATAACCGGATTTCAGTAGCATGTGATAATAGTCAGTCACGACCACACTTGATTTACCACAGGAATGACAGGTTGGTTTAACTCTAGGAAGTCAGTTAGTGTAAACTACCTACACAGGAGAAAAATTATATCCTTATCTCAATGCAGAAAAACGATTTGATAGAATTCTTCATCGCGATAAAAACTACCAGACGTTGACTAGAGGAGAATTTCTTGTGTAGTAAGGGTGGGTCGTTTTTTTCTTTTTAAAGAGCGTCACCTCATGGTGAAAGGCTGAATATTTTATTTAAGATGGGAAGACAGATGTGCACTGTCTCATTTCTGGACTTACTGTACTAGCACAGGAATGTGAGGAAAAGAAGCAAAGCGAAACAACTGGAGAAGAGGGGATGAAACATTTTCAGTATTTTCTACACAGACAGTAACCTGACAGAATTATTAATCAGAAAATTTAGCGACGCTGCTGTGTACAGAGAGCCGTTGCACAGGACGGGGCCAACAGAACATGTAACTCGGTGAAGCCCTTGTTTTAGTGTGAAAACAGGAAATACCTAGGAATAAATCTCATAAATATACAGGATCTTCATGGAAAGAATTGGAAAACTTCATTGAAATGAACCAAGACCACCCAAGTAAATGAAGACGCACGTTTTGCTCCTGGGCTGAAAGTCTCAGGGTCACAAATGTGTGATTTGCCCCAAACTGGTCTGTTGGTTCCATTCAACTCCTGTCAAAAGTCCACTGCGTGTGGACAACTCGACAAGGTGGTCCAAACAGTTATACAGACGGGGAGTTCCTTGGGGTCTGGTGGTAGGACTTGGCACCTTCACTGCCATGGCCCCGGTTCAAGTCCCTTGGTCAGGGAACTAATTTCACACCAGCCATGCAACATGGCCAAATAAGTAAAAATACAGAGACAAACTCAGGCTCCAAAATCACTGCGGTCAGTGACTGCAGCCATGAAGTTAAAAGATGCTCGCTCCTTGGAAGAAAAGCTGTGCCACACCAAGCCAGCATATTGAAAAGCAGAGACTTCACTTTGCCAGCGAAGGTCCTTACAGCCAAGGCTGTGGTTTCCCCAGTGGGTATGCCTGAGTGTGAGAGCAGGACCACGAAGAAGGCTGAGCGCCGAAGAGTTGATGCTTTCAAGCTGTGGTGCTGGAGGAGGCTCTTGAGAGTCCCTTGGACTCCAAGGAGATCAAACTAGTCAACCCTAAAGGAGATCAGCCCTGGGTGTTCTTTGGAAGGAATGATACTAAAGCTGAAACTCCAGTACTTTGGCCACCTCATGCTAAGAGTTGACTCATTGGAAAAGACTCTGATGCTGGGAGGGATGGGGGGGCAGGAGGAGAAGGGGTGACAGAGGATGAGATGGCTGGATGGCATCACCGACTCGATGGACGTGAGTTTGCAAACTCCGGGGAATAGTGGAGGACAGAGGAGCCTGGCATCCTGTAGTCCACGGGATCGCAAAGAGTCAGACACGACTTAGTTACTGAACAACAGCAACAGAAGCTTTAGTGACGAGTATGGTATATACCGGCCCAGAGAGAGACAAGTAGGTCATCGGAGCAGAGCCGAGAGCCCAGAAACAGACCCAAACGCTTACGAAATTTGACAAGACAGAGCTGCCTGAAGAGCAGGAAAGGATAACTTTCAGAAATGATGTTCTGAGAATTTAATTATATAAAAAACAAAGTGGACTCCCACCTGCATCACATCATATAGAAAGATTATTTGCACGTGGTTTAAAATCCAAAAAGCAAAACGTGCAAACTTTAGAGGACAGGGGACTGTATCCTCCACATCCTCACAGAACTGCAAGAGGGCGTCTTCACAGCAGTTAATGAAGGAAACATTTTCTATGATTCAAGACGCACAGAGCGTGAAGGGAAGTTGAATACCGTTAGACACGTTATAATTAAGGACTTCTGCATAGCAAGTGTGAGAGAGGACTTCCCTGGTGGCTCAGTGCTAAAGAATCCACCTGCCAGCGCAGCAGACAAGAGCCACGGGCTGGTCCCTGGTCCGGGACGATTCCACACGCTGTGGGCCAGCTGCAGTCAGTGCGTGACAACTACTGAGCCATGTGCCTAGAGGCTGTGCTCAGCAACCAGAGGGGCCGCTGTGCTGAGAAGTCCGTGCGCTGCAAGCAAGGGGGGCCCCGGCTCGCCACTAGAGAACGCCCATGCCCAGCACTGAAGGCCCAGCACAGCGGAAATAAAGAGATTAATTAAGTAAACCTCAACCACTAAAAAAAGTGAGAGATTTTGCAGCACACACATCTGACAAAGTTTCACACCCAGTACACCAAAGCATTTGTACAAGTAAACGGGAAGAAAATGATCCAGTTGGAAACTGGACGTAAGACTTGAACAGGCGCTCTGACCAAGGGGCAGATTAAATAGGGAATAAATACCTGACCAGTTGCTCACCTCCTAGTGATCAGGGGAAGGCAGATTAAAAGCCACAGCAGAAAAGTAGTGAAAGTCGCTCAGTTGTGTCCGGCTCTTTGTGACCCCACGGACTATACAGTCCATGGGATTCTCCGGGCCATAATACTGAAGTGGGCAGCCTTTCGCTTCTCCAGGGAATCTTCCCAACCCAGGGATCGAACCCAGGTCTCCCGCATTGCAGGCAGACTCTTTACCAGCTGAGCCCCAAGGGACGCCCAAGAATACTGGAGTGGGTAGCCTGTCCCTTCTCCAGGGGACCTTTCCAACCCAAGGAATCCAACTGGTGTCTCCTGCATTGCAGGCAGACTCTTTACCAACTGAACTATCAGGGACACCCCCCAGATGAGATGCTTCAAATATTCAGGTTGCCAATAATATCGACCACACCAGACAGCTGGGCAAGTGAAGCCAGTGGGACCTGCGAGCTGCTCGGGCAGCATCAGGGGCCAGGAGAACTCAGTGAGATGTTTCTCGAGGGGCTGTGTGCACGAAGGTGAACGTGTGTGAAACTACACAGATGCTGTGCGAGGGCGCAGTGGAGGGGGACTGAGGGAGGTGGGACCCCTTTGGGGAGAAGGAGTCCTGGGGGGCGCAGAGGGGCTCTGAAGGGTCTCCTGGGTCTGTTTCCTGGGCTGGTTGGTGGTTTCACAGGGATTTCCAGTATTGTTATTCCCTAGCCCTTATGTCTGTTTTATAATATGCACGCACTCACTGTTCAGTTTCAGAAAGTAAATATGGAAACGGGGGCCCTTAGGGAGGGTGTCAGAAATAGGGGTTGATGGTGGGCTGGAGAGGTGGGAGGTGCTGCCTAGTATTTGAACAAAGGTTCAGTTCAGTTCAGTTCAGTCACTCAGTCATGTCCGACTCTTTGCGACCCCATGAATCCCAGCACGCCAGGCCTCCCTGTCCATCACCAACTCCCAGAGTTCACTCAGACTCACGTTCATAGAGTCCGTGATGCCATCCAGCCATCTCATCCTCGATCGTCCCCTTCTCCTCCTGCCCCCAATCCCTCCCAGCATCAGAGTCTTTTCCAATGAGTCAACTCTTCACATGAGGTGGCCAAAGTACTGGAGTTTCAGCTTTAGCATCATTCCTTCCAAAGAACACGCAGGGCTGATTTACTTCAGAATGGACTGGTTGGATCTCCTTGCAGTCCAAGGGACTCTCAGGAGTCTTCTCCCTCACCACAGTTCAAAAGCATCGATTCTTCAGCGCTCAGCCTTCTTCACAGTCCAACTCTCACATCCATACATGACCACTGGAAAAACCATAGCCTTGACTAGATGGACCTTAGTTGGCAAAGTAATGTCTCTGCTTTTGAATATGCTCTCTAGGTTGGTCATAAGTTTTCTTCCAAGGAGTNCACCACAGTTCAAAAGCATCGATTCTTCAGTGCTCAGCCTTCTTCACAGTCCAACTCTCACATCCATACATGACCAACTGGAAAAATCATAGCCTTGACTAAACGGACCTTTGTTGGCAAAGTAATGTCTCTGCTTTGAACATGCTATCTGGGCTGGTCATAACTTTCCTTCCAAGGAGTAAGCGTCTTTTAATTTCATGGCTGCAGTCACCATCTGCAGTGACTTTGGGCCCAGAAAACAGAGGTAAAAGCACGTAGAACTCCGTGTGCCTAGTCGCTCCGTCCTGTCCGACTCTTCATGACCCACAGACTGTAGCCCATCAGGCTCCTCTGTCCATGGGATTCTCCAGGCAAGAATACTGGAGCGGGTTGCCAAGCCCCCCTCCAGGGGATCTTCCTGACCCAGGGACTGAACCCAGGTCTCCCACACTGCAGGTGGATTGTTTACCATCTGAGCCACCAGGGAAGCCTGTGAATACTGGAGTGGGCAGCCTATTCCTTCTCCGGGGATCTTCCCGACCCAGGAATTGAGCCAGGGTCTCTGGCATTGCAGGCGGATTCTTTACCAGTTGAGCCATCTTGGAAGCTCACTTACACACACACACACGTGTGTGTATGTACACCCCCTATGTATATCTGAGGGGATGCAGACCGGCCGGAGGGACGGCGCCCCCCTCCTTCACGCAGCCACTCTGGTCTCCGATGCTGCTTATCCTTATGTGTTAACAATTAAAGTTAATTCTATATGGAAACAAAAGTTCCTCCAAGTTTTCGTACTCCACTCTCCATATGGGAACACCACACCTAGCGGTAGAGGTGAGACTTAGAGGGGGAGTGAATCACATTCCCAGTAGCTTCAGAACAACACAATACTTAGGGATAAAGTCTACCCAGGTGGAAGACCTGCACACTGGAAACTATGAGACACTGACGAAAGAAACCGAAGAAGACATAAATAGATGGGTAGATGACCCTTCACCCCAGACCTCCTGGTCATGGACTGGAAGAGTCACTACCGCCCAGATCTCAACTATCCAAGGCCGGCTATAAATTCAACATAATCCCGATAAAAAACTCCAATGGCAGTTTTGGTAGAAACAGAAAGAACAATCCTACAATTACATGGAATCACAAAAGACCTCAAATAACTGAAGCAAACTCGAAGAAGAATAAAGATGGAGGGATCACACTTCCTGATTCCAAGCCATACTACAAAGCTGCAGTAATCAAGCTAGTGTGGCACTGGCAGAAAGGCAGACACAAACCCTGACGGCGCAGAATCAAGAATCCGGAAACAGCCCCCTGTGAACACAGTCAGCTAGTATCTGACAAGGGGAAAGTGTGCTTGAATACTCCATGGGAAAAGTTCAGTCTCTTTAGTAAATGGGGTCGGAAAAACAATATTCACATGCCAATGAGTGAAAATGGGTCCCTGTTTATAGCACTCACAAAAATTAACTTGAATTAAAGATTTAAATGTAAGACCTGAAACCATAAAACTCCTCGAAGAAAACATAGGGAGGAAGTCCGCTGACAGTCATCTTGGTGAAGATCGTTTGACCATGACACCAAGGGCACAGGCAGCAAAAGCAAAAGCAGCAAGCGTGGCCGTGTCAGATGGAGCGCTTCCGCACGCAAGCCACCGCTGAGATGAAGGCAGTCTATGGGGCAGCAGAAAACATGCGCAAACCACACGCCTGATTACTGATTAACATCTAAAGTGCTTAAGGAACTCTTATAGCAGCAAAAACCCAAATAAACCCCAAGTAACCCAATTAAAAATGGGCAAAGGATCTGAACATCTTTCTAGAGATAATATGTGAAAGTGAAGTGAAATCGCTCAGTTGTGTCTGACTCTTTGCGACCCCAGGGACTGCAGCCTACAGGCTCCTCCATCCGTGGGATTTTCCAGGCAAGAATACTGGAGTGGGTTGCCATTTCCTTCTCCAGGAGATCTTCCCGACCCAGGGACTGAACCTGGGTCTCCCATACTGTAGGCAAATGTTTTACCATCTGAGCCACCAGGGAAGTCACAGAGATAGTCAACAAGTACACACAAAGTTGTTCACCATCACTAGCCGCCAGGGAAATGCAGATCAAAGCCACAGTGCGCCATCGCAGCTGCTGGAAGCGCGAGCTCGGCGCACGGCAGTCCATGGGGTCGCGGAGTCGGACATGACAGCAGCTGAGCAGCAGCAACAGAGTGGCTATCAGAGAGCCAAGAAGTGACACGTGTAGGTGAGGACGTGGCCAAAAGGAAGCCCTGAGCTCTGTTGGTGGAAATATGAATTGGTGCAGCTAATGCGGAAAATATATAGATGCCTCAGAAAAGTGAGCACAGGACCACCGTGAGACCCAGCAGCTTCGCTTCCAGGTATTTATCCAGAGGCAGCCAGGACCTCGCGGGGATGGCAATGGCAGCCCACTCCAGTGTTCTTGCCTGGAGAATCCCAGGGACTGGGGGCTGCCATCTGTGGGGTTGCACAGAGTCGGACACGGCTGAAGCAACTTAGCAGCAGCAGCAGCAGCAACCAGGACCTCAGAGAGGCATCCCCATGTTTACTGCAGTGTCAGTCACAACAGCCAAGACGTGGAAACAGCCTGAGTGTCCGTCGATGGATGCCTGGACAGAGAAGTGAGATTGTAGATACACACACTGAAGTATGCGAAGTACGTTCAGCCGTAAAAACAAACAAACAAACGGCCCTGCTGTTCGTGGCAGCATGGACACAGCCTGAGGGTTTTGTGCCCAGTGAAGAAAGTTGGACCGAAAGACGCTTGCCCTGGGGTCTCCACGGCTGTCAGATCTCAAAGAGCTGGGCACCGAGCAGGATGGTGGTTGTCAGGGGCTGGGGAGTGGAAAATGGGGAAACTCTGGCCAAAGAGCAGACTGCAGCTGTGAGGTGATGGGCGGTGATGAGTTAACCGACCTTACCGCGTCATCATTTCAGTGCGGACAGGCATCAGACCATCACATCGTGCGGCTAAACCCACACAGTGTTACATGTCAATTGCATCTCGGTGAAGCTGGGGGAAGAGAGGGGAAGGAGTTGAAGTGTGCCAGAGGGGAAGCTGGGCAAGGGCCCCTCCGCCTTCTGGGAGTGGGGGCCCAGCTTGGAGGACAGTGGAGCCTGGTTGCAAAGCCATCGCCAGCACGTGGCAGGAGCCACTTGGCCCCTGAGGACCTCTTGGGGGACGGCGGGTGGCGCCCTCTGCCTGGCGTGTGAAATTCCGCAGTGCTGGTGCCTTGTGGGGCATCCCCCAGGGTTCCAGGCGAGCAGGTTGGGGAAGGGACCCGGACCGCTGCTAGTAAGGGTGGGGGCGGGCAGGAGACCCCGAGTCACGGGTCACAGGTGGGACAAGTGTGCTTGAGCCTGGAGTGAGCAGCTGCCTAGCCTGGCCCCGACTTCCTCCTGGCCCCCGCGGCCGCAGGCGCCTCAGCAGTGGGTCCTTCTCCCTCCCCTGGGTGAACCTTCCCCTCTCCTCCTCCTCCTTCCAACCTCAATGCCCCTGCTCAGTCTCAGCTCTCAGCTGGCCTCTGATTTCACTGAGAAGATCACAGTCCAGAAGCAGCCCCCTCCCGTGCCCCCACTAACCAGCTAGCCTGCTGTCCTTGCAGTAAGTCCCATCTGCTCCTCTGCTCAGGAGTGGCTGTCTCACCTCCAACCGCCTCGGCCCAGAAAGCATGGCACCTCCTTTCTGTTGAACTGGAACTTGTCTTTCTTTTCCAACCAGCACACGAAGTCCAGTAACATCCGTTCCCTTAAATAACCCACAAAATACCCTCCATGACCTGTGTTTCCAGCGACGGTCCCACGGCTGCTGTTTTGGGGAAAACTCACTGAGCTGGCCGTGTCCACCTGTTGTACGCACATCCTCCTGAGCCACCCTCTTTTCTTCACTCCACCCAGGCTGTTTCCCGTTTCTCCTGGAAATGCTTTTCTCAAGGGAACAGACACCTCTGTCTTTTGTGCCAAGGCACTTGGCCGGTAACTGTGGCTTCTCGGTGGACACTGCCCCTCTCACGGTCCTGGGCGCTGGACTCTGCGTTCCTCCCCTCCGAGGGCTCTGGGGCTCCTTCTTTCTCCCTTTGACCTGCTCCATCTTGCCGAGGACCCCAGGGGCCTCATCTCCCTATCAGCATTACTCCTTCCACGATGACGGCTTTGATTCAGGCAGGGATGGGAGGGTGGCACGTTTGAGGGACCGTCTACCAAGAGTTGCGCAGGGTACAGTGAAACCTCAAGGGAAAGCACTAATAACCTCAGGCATTGGCGTCACCCTTGGCAGGAACAAGGGGCAGGAGCGGAAACCTGGGCCTGGAGAGAGAAAAGGAGGGGAGGGGGTGTCTGGCAGGAGAGGGCCCTCAGCTGGGGCCTAAAGCCCAGCCCAGGTGGTCAGTGGAGGGGCTGGGGGAATGGACTCTGACCTCGCTTCTTCCTGCCTCCAGCTGCCCATGGTGCTCAACACTGGCCAAGCAGCACCAAGGGCCAGAGGCCAAGGGAGTGAGCTCTGTGGTCTACACGTAACCAGGAAGGACCCTGGAGGTCTTCCCATGGACAGACCACCTTGGGTCCCCCATCTCTCATTTGTAGAAAAGTTTCCATCTCCTGGGCCTTCTCTGATATCCAAAAAAGCAAATTTAATCAGATAAGTGAGAAAATGCCGAAACAAAGGAAATAGTCAAGGAAGACAATAATTTAGTCATAGAACAAAGTTGAGGACCTTTCATTCCTCCTCAAGGGCTGTAGATAACACCCTGAGCCATATCCTGGAATTGTTTGCAGGTACTGAAACCCCTGCCAGGTGGAGAGGTTAACTGACTGCTGCCTGTCAGCACAAAGACCCCAGAACAATTGGAACCAGAAGGTTCACATTGCTAATTCCCAAAATACCACCTGGTTTTCTCATCCCCAGCCAACCAGGAGTGTGCACAAGCTGCTCACACACGCTGAGACGCTTGCCCTTCGTCCTGCCTTTAAAACCCCTTCCCTGAGAGTGTTTGTGGATGTGCGGTTTTGAGCCTGAGCTTCCTTGTTGGGGGCCATCCTGGACACCTTGCAGTAACCGCTGCACTTTGCTTCACCACAGCCCGCTGTTAGGAGGCTGACTTTCCTGCCTGCAGCCGAGCTGACCCAGGTTTGGCTCGGGAACAGCGCACAGCACAGAGCAGAGTGGGCGGGGTGGAGGGTGAGGGGCAGACAGGAAGTCTCCACACTCCGTGTGGAGTCCAGAGTCCCATTCCAGCTGCGACCTCTTCTCTGAGCTTCCGTCTCGATACCCGACACAGCCTCTCCACGTCTCTGTGAAATACAGAATCCGTGACCAGCAATCCCGTCTCAGAAAAGAGCATCAGTCAACCGTTCCCTTTCACATCTCACAATGGACACAGCAGCCCTTCAGTCAGCTCTGCAGGGGACCACTGTGCGTCACACCCCTCTCCAGGCTCCTGTGAGAATCTCCAGGCTGGCCTCCCCTTTCTCTCTGTGACAGGCCTTCCCCCAGCTCCCAGTGGAGTGAGCCCTGGCATTCTTTGGAGCTACGTCTCCCCTCCCCTGCGGATGGTGGGGGTCCCGGTTCTCACTGCCGTACATCCACTTCCCCACCCTCTTGAAGCCAGGAGTGGTTCATGGCCCTGGTCTGCCCAGTGGAGTCTGAAGATAAATTTTCTGGGGAGCCTCTGAGAGAACTTTCCTTTGTTATAAAACAAGATCATTTTGTCTATTTTTTTGAAATGTATGTCCTTACAGATGGCCAATAGGCACATGAAGAGATGCTCAGCATTGCTAATTATTAGAAAAATGAAAACCAGAACAAGTGAGGTACCACCGCACACCAGTCAGAAAATCCACAAATAGCAAGTGCTGGAGAGAGTATGGAAAAAGGGAGCCCTCCTACACTGTTGGAAGGAATGTAAGTTGGTGGAGCCACTGGAAAACAGTATGGAGCATCCTCAAAATACTGGGAATAGTGCTGCATGCGATTCAGCAATCCCGCTCCTGGATATATTCCCCAAACCTCTGATTTGAAAAGATACTCGCAGCCCTACATTCACAGCAGCGCTGTTTCCAACAGGCAGGACATGGAAGCAACCGAAATGCCCATGGGCAGATGAGCGGATAAAGAAGGTGTGGCACGTATACACAATGGAATACTGGTTTGTTGCTGTTCACTCGATTAGTTGTGTCGGACTCTCTGCGGCCCCATGGACTCCAGCGTGCCAGGACTCCCTGTCCATCCCTGTCTCCTGGGCTTTGCTCAAACTCAGGTCTATGGAGTCGGTGATGCCATCCAACCATCTCATCCTCTGTTGTCCCCATCTCCTCCTGCCTTCAATCTTCCCCAGCATCAGGGTCTTTTCCAATAAGTCAGCCCTTTGCATCAGGTGGCCAAAGTATTGGAGCCTCAGCTTCAGCATCAGTCCTTCCAATGAATATGCTGGGTTGACTTCTTTTAGGATTGACTGGTTTGATCTCCGTGGGGTCCAAGGGACTCTCAAGAGTCTTCTCCAGCACCACAAAAGGCATCAGTTCTTCGGCACTCAGCTTTCTTTACGGTCTAATTCTCACATCCATACGTGACTACTGGAAAAACTGTAGCTTTGACTAGATGGACCTTCATCAGCAAAGTAATGTCTTGGCTTCTTAATACACTGTCTAGGTTGGTCATAGCTTTTCTTCCAAGGAGTAAGCATCTTTTAATTTCATGGCTGCACTCACTATCTGCAGTGATTTTGGAGCCCAAGAAAATGAAGTCTGTCAGAGTTTCTAATGTTTCTCCATCTATCTGCCATGAAGCGTGGCACCAGATGCCGTGATATTCATTTTCTGGGTGCTGAGTGTTAAAGCCGGCGGCTCTCTAGTGGGGCCGGAGGCGGCCTCCTCCAAGAGGACTTGTGCTATGTGCCATGCCTACAGCACTGCTGTCGTTGGAGCCCCTGTCCCTGGGGGAGGCCGCTTCTGACCCGTGCCTCTGTAGGAGACTCTCAGACAAACACTCAAAGGCAGACCTGGCTCAGGGTCTTGTGAGGGTCACTGCTCCTTCCCCTTTGTCCTGGTGCTCACAAGGTTTTGTTTGTAACCTGCAAGCATCTTTGGTGGGTATGAGGTTTGATTTTAAATGTGATTGTGCCCCTCCCAAGATCTTGCTGCAGCTTCTCCTCTGTCCTTGGTTGTGGGGTATCTCTTTTTGGTGGGTTCCAGGCTTCTCCTGTCAACGGTTGTTCAGCAGCTAGTTGCGAAGAAAAGAGGAGCTCACGCCCTTCTACTCTGCATCTGGAAACAGAAAATATAGTGGATACCGCTCGGCCATAAAGACGACACAGTGCGTGGACGGCCCTAGAAGCCATCACGCTCAGTCAGACGGAGAGAGCCAGCATGTAATGCAGCGTGCAGTGTCATGTATGGGCGGCATCTGAGCCTGCCGCGAAAAAGACACAGTCTCACAGACACAGAGAGCAGACCTGTGGCTGAGAGAGGGTGGACTTGTGGTTGCCAGTGGGGAGGAGGGGAGGAGAGGGACGGACTGGGAGTTTGGGATTAGCAGGTGAGCTATCATATATGGATGTGAATGAACCACTTTGCTGTACACCAGAAACTAACACCACTTCACAAATCAACTACAGTTTAAAAATGCCCTTTTTACACATGCCTGTTCCTTCCTGTCTGAGACGGTGGTATAAAGGCGTGAAGCCTCATGCTGTGGCAGCCACCTTGGGCTGTGAGGTGACAAGCTTGAGGACAAGAAGTGTACCTGGTGATGTCAGGAGGGAGGAGAGCCGAGGGGAATCTGTGTTCCTGAAACGGCGTACTTTGTGGCTTTTGACTAAGTGAGGTTGAGACTATGTTGCACAGTCACCGACACCTGGGAGTTGGGCTGCTTACCTCTGAATGCATCCCAGGTGATGCCACACTGCACCCCTGCAGTCTGCTCCCCACTGAGCAGCCAGAGGGATCCTTTTAGAGAAGGAGTCAGATGACGACTTGTGTGTTCCAAACTCTCCTCTGACTTCCCATCACACTAAAAACAGCAGCCAGAGGCCAGACCTCAGTCTGCCTGGCCCCGAGAGTGCCGTCCCTGAGTCTGCACTCAGCGTCCTGTCTCATTCTACATTCAGGTCCACTCAAGGACTGTTTCCTGGAAGTCGTCTTCCCTGACTCCTATTCTGTTTTCACAGCCCTGCTGCCGATGCTCCGGTGGTGCCGACTGGCTGTGCTCGTGCACCCAGTGGAAGGAACGGTGGAAAGGGTGCTTGGCTTACCGCCTCTGTCGCTGGTTCGGGAAAGGCTTCTTATTTGAACATTGTGAGGTCCGGATGAGCAAGCAGTGTGTGAATCCGGGAGAACAAGGCTGGGCACAAATAAACCCTAACCCTAACCCTAGTGTAAGAACATCTGCTCCCTGAAGGCAGAGCTGGGAGCTTAGCACCTAGCATCTAATAGTGCTTGGTAGAGACGCTGGCTGAAGAGCAAGCTCTCTTTAAATTTTTTTTGAGGGAATGGTGGAACACAGGAATCTCTGAATTGAGGTTTTGGAGCTGATGGGAAGGTCTAGGACACGGTTGAGGGAGGAGGGGCCCAGGAGAGGGCTGTGCATTCTGAAAACCCGAAACCAAGAGTTGACAGCATCCTCTCTTTTGACGCCAAAGACCCTGAAATGAAGGCAGGAGAGAACCTGGGAGTCAACGTCTTCTTGGAAGAGCCTGGTGGTCACAGCGAGGGGGAGCGGAGTGGGTGAAGTGGCCGCTGGGAGGAGTGAGGTGTGGAAAACCTGGGGAACCAGGGCCTCCCTCTCCCCGCTTTGGGCGACAGCATCTCGGAGCTGGCAATGCCTCCGAGGGGGAGGGTGTCGTTTGCGCCGCTCAGCTAGCCGTCGAGGACTCTCAGCCCCGCCCAGCTCCTCGTCTCAGCTGCCCAGTTCAGCATATGGTCAGCTGCTGGCCGGGAGTGAGGCGGGACGCGCGGAGGGCGCACACTCGCCGCTCTCGCGCAGCCGGGAGGACCCGGGGGCCGAGGCGCGGTCCCCCGGGCCGGCGG